>PVJA010000216.1:49174-140838 GCA_004027025.1 Myocastor coypus | reverse complement strand
TTTTGAAATTTATTTTTAAACAATTCCAAATTCATGAACAGTTGCAAAAACTCTGGGATAGCCTCTCATTTCCCATTCTCAGATCCTACCCTCTTGCATAACTACACCATGCGCATTCAAGAAATTAATATGCAAATAATCCACAGAAATCCTCCAATTTCACCAGTTATTCAAATGACACTAGCTCTATGCAACTTTTTCACATATAGCTTCAAACAATTGCATCAGCACAAATAGTATGACTAAAGGTACAGAGCAGTGATGATGAATTTGTAGAGTTTTCATCGGTAGAAAGAACCTGATATAGGGCCGGCAAAATAGCTCAGCAGAGTAAAGCACTTACTTGCTTGGGCAGATGCAGGAGTTGAGGGCTCAATCCCCAGGCCTGCCTTGCTGGCCCTCTCCCCCAGGGCCTGCTGAGAGGGCGATTGAGACTGGGCATAGTGACACATGCCTGTAATCCCAGCACTTGGGAGGCTGTAAACAGGTGGATCAGTGTGTGTCCAATCTACATAGTGAGACCCTGTAAAACCTGTACTAAATACAAAAAAAAAAAAAAAGGAAAGAAAGAAAGAACCTGATGTGGTTGGTACATGCCATAGGTGTGCCAAAACTATTTTGATAGTCGCAATTACACCTACAAACACCTTAAAAATGATAATCTATTGTTCATCTCCACAATTATATCATCAAAGCAATATAAACATGCATAGTACATGACTTTTGAGAATGGCTTTTGTGTACTTATATGTGTCGTACTGGGGAGTGAACACAGACCCCACACATGCTAAATTTGTTCTCTACCACTGAAACCTAATCAAGATTATTTTTTATAAAATATTTTCTTGGGGATTTGTCTAGTTTTTTTTTTCTTTATTATCAAAAAGTGTCTATGGTATCATTGCATACCAATGGTATGATACCATTGTGTACGATAGTGTTCTCAACTATTCCTCTAACAAAAAAGGTGATAGATAATAGTTTTATATTATTAAAATCAAAGTTCTATGTAGATTAATGTACAAAATTTTGCATGAAAATAAATCTTTATTTTTTCTAAGATAAATATTCAAGTAAGAAGATACTGAGTCATGTGGTAAACCTATTTTTGGACTTAAAAATTATTTTGCAGCATAGTTCTATTGTTTTGTATAGCCTAAAGCAATGAAAGGGTAAATCCAGTTTCTCTGTATTGTATCAATATTTTATGACACTAATATTCCTTATCTTAGCCACCTAATGAGTATGTAGTGATCTCATTGTTTTCATTGTTCAAATGGCTAAGGATGAATAGATTTCCAGTTAATTATTGTCATCTGCATCACCTCTTCTGTCACATGTCTATGTTTTTTTGCTTTTTTTAATCATGTTTCAGAATTTTTCATGTTATAAATCAAAGCTCATTGTCAGATATATGCACTGAAAATATTTTCTCCTAAGTCTGTATTTTGGCTTTCATTCTTTTAATTGAAAATTTGCTGGTTTTAATTTTGATATGTTCCAAGTTATTGATCTTTTTTTTATTAATTACACTTCAATCTCAAGTCTAAGGACTCTTTGTCTAGCTATTGTTCTCATATATATATATATATATATATATACATATATATATGTATATATATATATACATATATGTATACACAGACATACACATTGGCTTTATATATGAGATATACATAAATTTTAAGATATCTGATAGATTATATATAATAATATATATATTTGAGTAGTAGATATGATATATATATGATACATATATTTGAGTAGTAGATATCATATACATGTTTATATACATACTAAATATAAAGATGTATAAAACTATTGCTCTTTTAAAGAATTAACACTAACCATAACTAATCATCTATTGTTGCATAAATATATGACTCTCCAAGTAGCAGTCTCTTTTCTTTTGGAAATATACTTAAAAAAATAAGCACTTGTAAAAAGCATTAATGAATATGCACTCCCCAAAACATGTAATCTTAAATCAAAGAAAATCTCATATTCAGCCTTACATTCAGCACCATTTATTTACGCCTTATGATCGGATGGAAACGGTTTCAATTTAGTTCCCATCGCAGGGCATCCACACAGCTAAGAGTCCACTCTGAGCTCATTTTTTTGTGAAAGCAAAGCTAATGACGCTACTCTCCAAAGTGCTGCCTAATCCCTGTTAATAGAGTGAAGATTATTGTGGAAGCTATAATAATCACGGAAAAATTAGTAATGACTTGTGTCAGTGTCTGGCTTGTTAATTGGAAAGCTTTTGCCATAAAATGGAATTATTTAACAACTGCATTTCACTGGTCATGAAGAAGTTTTATTAAAAAAAGAGTTTAATGTATTCTGTGATATCACACAGGATGTAAAGCATCCTGTGTTTGTGATTAAACTGCGATGCTCAGCTGTTGATACTCTATAATTAATAAAATTTGACTTACACATGTAAATTTTCTCCATGTTACATACATGTATATGTTGATAGGCATGAATAATTTCTTAGCCAAAAAAAAAAAAAAAACAGCAAAAAGAATTTTGTGCTTAAAAAGACAAAGAACTCTCTCACAGGGAAGACTTGCAGAAAAAGAAATTATGTTTCCATCCAACTGTCTCAAGTATTTTCTAAATCTCAATATAGAATAAAATTATACTTTTAATGGCACATACGAAGTTTCAATTGTGAATGCCCTCAGAGAAAATATTTCATTGACAGAAAGTCTCCTCTAATGTAACATTTTAATAAACTCTTTCAAGAAAATATAATCTATTAAAGAAAAAATTGAGGAGAAAAGATAATTCTATTGACTAGTTTTATTGGAAGCTCTTATACTGTTTCATATTTGAAAAGGCGGTTTGTCCAGTTTTTTTTTTTTTTTTTTTCTCTCTATGCAATAGACATCAAAAGGGAAAGTCATGGTAGTAATCAAAGTTTGGAAGACCAGAAAGGAATCAAGTTCCTAAAAATGTCTTCTGTCCTTTGTCTCGGAAACAGTTACAGACTCCAGAATCCTGCTTGTCATGAGTTTATGTTTTCATGTTAGTCTTTTATTATTTCAGGCATGCTCCATTTCGATGTTGAAATGAATCCCCTAGAAACCAGGAACTACTAGAGAAGCACAGACAGGAGGGGAGAGATTTGAGTATCACTGATAGAATTGGCATGACCACGTATGCCTTGTTAACTCCAGTTAACAGCAAGGGTTATCTTTTGTGCTAGGAGAGTACATCTTCTGTGGGTAGCTGTGGGTCACCATGTGGATGCAGGGCCAGATAGCAGGACATTGTGGACCATGTTCATGGTCATCGATTTTAACTTAAATAGAGTCAAACTACTGGAGAAGTTAACTGTTCTGTGGAGCTTGTACTCAGCTAAACAACAACCAAAAAAAAAGAAAAAGAAAAAGAAAAAGCGGGGATGGGGGATAAAGAAAAGAGGAGATGACAAACAAGAAGTGGAAGTGGGGGAGGGAGGGACGGGAAGAAGGAAACAGGGAGATCATAAGAAATGAAAAGACAAAGAAAAAGGAGAAAGTTAAGAGGCAACTTTTCTCTATAGTTATTTATTTTTTGTAAACCGAGTATGATATGGACAAATACCTGGCAAACATTCCCCTCCATTGACTTTATTAGGATGTTTCTAGTGATTGATACGTGAAGGGATTGCTTAGTCAGCGTGCAACTAAGTTGGTCAGAAAGGAGACAAAAGACAAAACAAGTCAGGAAAGCAAGTTATAATCCATGTCTTAAGATAGGGAAAGTGGACTTGTTCAGTATAGATTCAGAGGGATTCGTTGGTTAAAGACTTCTGTGATATTTGTGATTTTTAGAAAGTTTAAGAAAGGTACATGAATTTTAGGGGCGTTTGGTTCTGTGAGGTGTGATATAATTCCTCTTTTCCTTTATTTATAGTAGATTAGTAAATTTAGCAATTGCTTTTCAGCGCTCTGTAAGTTTCAAAACAGTAACTCTTGACTATCACATGATACTAGACTCAAAGCCTGGCCCTTTATCTATGACAGCATCTGTGGAGAGCAAGTGTTTGGTTTTTTTCTGTTTGTTTGTTTGGTTTTTTTTTTTTTTTGTTTTTTTCTTTTCAGATGTTGGGGGCCCTACAGTTTTAATTTTGCCTCTCGTTGCAAGATCAAGTACATCCATGTGTGTGGTCTCCACGCTAACCTCATACAATAATTCAAGAGACTACCAAGGGCTTCTTATTCTTATGTGAGAGGATTGCACATGCGTGGAATCTGTTCTTTATCTAGAATTTGCAGTTGCTTCTGTTACTCGTTACATCCTCATTGTACAGTCAATGACCTTTACGTCACAGGACTGTTTTAAGGAATTCATAAAACTGTAAGATGACAGCACATATGGAATTAAACTAGAAAGCGTGCATACAATAGCTACCACACAAGTTTTGGGGGGTTTTTTTGTTTTGTTTTGGTTTAGTTTTTTTGCAAGTGGCATGTAATATTGTAATTAAAACCCAGTGAATGTACGCAGGAAATGAGTTCTGGGGTGTCCGCTCGAGTCTTTAATTTCAAGTTGTCAATTCATAACAAAATATATGCTCCACTAATTAAGAAACCTCTCTCCTTTGAAGACAGCAGTTAAGTTAGTGGCTGATACTGCTAGCTCTGTGGCACCTACAGTAGCTGTTCGTCTCTTTTATGGCTGTGTTCTGTGGATAGTCTTATAAAAGTGGTCTATTTGACCTCAGAGTCTTTGGGATGCTAATTTCAGTTCGAAAGGGCAAGGTTTCTCTTTCGATATGAAATGCTGAGAGAACACACAAGTGAGGGGCAGGGTTGGAAAAGAGTTTCATGGTACCTAGCGACATGTTTCCTCAGCAACCTGAGTCTGCCCCTGTGCGCCTGCATCTGTCATCCCAGCTTCTCAAGGTGCTGACTAACTTCTGTCACCGGTTTCTTCTTCATTCAGAGTTCCCGTGCCACGGGCGTGATCGTAGCAGCAGCAGAGAACGTGACCCCGTCTGCTTTCTGGTAACCCAGCAGTAAGAAAGAAGAAACCCAGGATGCTTCTCTCTGCTTCAGATATCTAAAATGAAGCTCATTTGGAAGAGGACCCTTCATGTCCTGGAGTCACTGTTACATATGTGCACCTGTGACGTGACTGTCTCTGAAGTATGACTTCTTGTTACTATCAGTGCCTTAAAATAGCCCCAGAAATCTCTGATTCCAGAGCATCCAAAAAAAAATTCAAGGGTGTGACAGAAAAAATAGCCACATTTCTTACCTGAGACAGCAGGTGACACGATTCTAAATGTACTCTCATAGGCGCTTTCTGAAGTCTCAAAATTTTCCAGAGATGGGGGGAAAAGGGGCTATAAAGAGTGAATGGCTTGCCTAAGATGAAACTGCCCAGGAAATCTGTTGTAAAACTTGCGCTTCTAGGGACAGCCAGGTAGATCAGCGGATTAAAACACCTGTTTAACAGCCCTGCCCTTGGAGTGCGCTGAGGTGGCGACTGAGACTGGGCGTGGTGGCGCAACCGGTAATTCCAGCACTTGGGAGGCTGAAAAGCAGGATCCCTGCAAGTATGATTTGGGTGGTGTACCCCTGTAGACCCTGTACTAAATACAAAAAACAAAAAACAAAAAAAAAATTGTGCTACTAAACTGTGTGTGGTGGCGGCACATACCTAAAAGCTCAGCACTAGTATAACTCCCTGGTTCAGACCTCAGTACTGTACCCTACATTCAGGTTTACAAGTTAGAGAACAATATCATACTGTACAAGTAAAATTTTGGTAGGGAGTAAATCACATATATTGTGGTAGCTTTCACTGTGATAAACAGCAAGGGGCATTTCTAAAACCATTCCATTGAAAACAGTGACAAAATAAAAATTTAAGAAGGACCTTCCCTTTTCTGCTTTCTTCTTCTCCTTCTTGTTCCCTCCTTCGTTCTTTTCTCCTTTCCTTCCTTCTTGATTTCTTCCTGTCTCCCTTACTTGCCACCTACTTTGCTTCCTTTTCATCTGCTTGTTTTCTAGTCTCTGTTTCTCTCTCCTTTTTCCCCTCTCTTTTCTCTTTTTTCTTTTTTCTTTTCTTTGCCTATTCCTCCAACTATGTTTTTTTGCTACCTTGTTTCAAAGGATCACTTTTCATCTTTATCTTCTGCTTTTCTGCTAGAAAAGGGAAATAACCTAAATTGTGCACTGCCTTTATTCTACCTTCCTGTACATTCTCCTTTCTCTTTTTAAACATCAGTTTATCACCGGGACTGCTACTGCTGTGAAGGGCATAACAGAAGCAGCAAAATGAAATACTGCTTTTAACAATAATAATATTCAAAATCCATCAGATAGTTTTCATGTGTCAAATGCTCTTTAAATACCTTTTGTTTTTCTTAATCAGCAGTCGTTGTCCTCTTAAATGTTATCATTCACGACTTTATAAAGAATCTTGAGCAGCCAAACTGTTCAATTATATGAACCCTAACTCTTGAGTCTGAGCTTATAACCAGTATTTCCTGTATTAAATCTATTATTAGTTTCATCATTATAATATGTGCATTCCATATGAAAAACATGAGAAATTTATTATTTATTCTCTTTCCGAACCTCTATAGTATTTCCACAGGCATCTACAATCAGCTTTCTTGCGTTTTTCAAAGAAAACCTATCTGGTATTTTCAGAGCCACTTCCAGTTCTGCCTCCTGGCCATCAGCATAAGCAGCTCTGGGCCCCAGGCTCCTTGACCATGATGCTTTGCCTTAGAGACCCTCCTCATGGACTGAGCCCGCGGAAACCAGAAGTCAAGCTAAATCTCTCCTCCTTTGCCAGCAACTGTCAGATGCTGTGTGGCACTGATGGGAACGCTGACGTGACCAAGCCTCCGTAACAGCTTCAGGCTGTGCCAATTCTTCCTGATGGTCATGTGAACTCTTTAAGAAGGCCAGCTATACCTTTACATCATTGAATTGTGTATGTTCACAAGCTTATTGCAGAACAGCTACAAAAACTTAAATTATAAAGTAAAAGAATAATTAAATTTCACACTTTTATTCTCATTTCTCTTTCCTCTGGCCACCCCTGTTTGCTATTAAAATTCTTCCCATGAGGTCCTTAAAATATTTAAAACAAAAAGAGGCTTCTGAAGACATACTTAAAATATATGGATAATAAAATAAAGAAAAAGGAAAGAAATTCTAAGACAACAAACTTCTTTGGTAGAAGTGTAACTTCTAAATAAACTACTGCACAAACTGTATTTGATATCAGAGAACAGAAGCACTCATAGCACAAATAAATACTTTAAATTTAAGACACGCCGTGCAAACAAAGGAAAAGAGATGGAATGAGATGACGGATTGAGGATATAATGCAAGCAGCTTGAAAAAACCTTTACCTCGTGGGGGGCAGATGAAGCCATCACCCCTCTCTCACCCTGACTCCTCATCAACAGCACTACACACAGAAGGACGAAAGCTGACATTTGGGGATTCCTGAGAAGAAAAGGCTACTGGGCCTGTAATGGGTATCACCAACTGTTGGCTGAATTAAGCTACATGAATAGTGAATATCTCATGTATATTTAGTGCCTCATACATATTTAATATTCCAGGTGTCACAGGTGTATTTAGGGCCCTGTGAATAGTAGGCAGGTGTCTCTTTATTCTGCCGCCCCTGTCCGTATTCACACGTGTACCATCGATCTACTTACTGTGGTGTTCTCATAAACATCGCAGTTTACCCACTTATCTTTGCTTAACATGTGAATGCTTTCATTTATTTCTCTTTCTTCCACAACAGATTACAGAGACTGAAGTGTACAAAACATGTTTAAAGTAAGAAAAATTCTCTGGAGACTGAAAGCCGAGCAGGCAGAAAAGCCGAGGACCGCTTTATCAGAGACAGCACTCTCCTACTCTGCTGGAAAGCAAATAAATTGGAATTCTTGACGGGAAAGTAATTTGGTTATGTGCCTTAACAGCTTCAAAAATTAAAATTCCAAGGGCTGGGGAGATAGCCCAGTAGAATATGTGCTTGCCTGGTAAGCACAGGGTCCTGAGTTCAATCCCAGTACTGCAAAAATACAAAGAAAGAAAGAGACAGAGAGAGAGAGAGAGAGAGAGAAAGAAACCTGTGATAGCACGGTTTCACAGCAATTTTTCAAAAAATATATAAGTGTAAAATATTGATTAAACGAGTGTTAAGTCCATAGAGCAAAATGACAATTTTGAAATGTTTATATGAAACAAATACTGCAATACAGGTAACTAAAATGATATCAAGGTATAATTTTTGACTTTATAAAATATTTAGTTAATTATATAAGTAATTATGCTCTCTAAAATATCACTTTATAGGGCCAGGGAGACAGCTCAGTGGCACAGTGCTTGCCTGGCAAGTGTAAGGTCATAAGTTTGATACCAGGTGTCTATCTAAATCTAGATCTAGATCCATATATGTTATCTATATCTATTCTTAGCAGAAAATATTTAGTGTATAAAACTGCAAAAGAAATCATATTTATGTTAATTGTAGAAACATTATCTCATGGCAAAAAAGAGCCAAATATTATTTCATAAGACTAAGGACAGAAACGTCTGTCTGTATGTCCATCTGTCTGTAGTAAAAGAAGGCTGTGCAATATTTCTATCTCTCCCTGCAACTTTATACGAAAAAAAGCTCCCAAGCTGTACCTTTAAGCATTTTTCAATACGAAGAAATAATAAAAATGTACACTAGGGGGAGCAAGAGTGCTTACCAACAGTCAACCTTAGAAAAGAGTGGTAGTGAGGAAATACGAACTTTTTTATTTTTAGTTTTAGTTTTATTTTTTTAGGGAAGGATCTACAGGGTGTTCGGGGTCTCACTACTAGATCAGACTCGTAGTCATCCGCCTGTTTACAGCCTCCCAAAAGCTGGGATTATAGGTGTGCACCACCACACCCAGTTTGCTGCCTCAGTGCACCCCTGGGGCAGGACTGGCATGGCAGGCCAGGGATGGAACTCCCAGCCTAGCAGGCATTTTAATCAGCCGAGCTATTTAGACAGCCTTGAGATGTGAACTTCATATTTTTAAAATTTAAATTTAAAACCATAACAACCAAGACTCAGATAACGCAGGTAATGTCAAAACAGGAAGTTTCAGAGAAGAAAATAAAAATAAAAACTTTCTTCATGTATTAATCATACCACCAATCAAAAACAATTCAATTAAATTTCAAAAGAAATATGCACTAATTTGGTGTTTTGTAAGCTTGAAATTATATATAACGTTGTTTCTTTAATAAACAAATGTAATTTAAATGATTTGAATGCTAATAAACATGGTACAAACTTTAACTTTTGCTTTAGTATTGTTTTGACTTGTAAATTTCAAATTTTATAGAAAGATATACAACCTGTAACCTTTGCAAAACTTATTAAAACTGTAAAATATATATGTAAGTTTTTATCACTCTGAATTTTTTTTTTTTTTTTTTTTTTTTTTTTTTTTTTTTTTTTTTTTTTTTTTTTTTTTTTTTTTTTTTTTTTTTTTTTTTTTTTTTTTTTTTTTTTTTTTTGTCTTTTTGAGATAGGGTCTCGCTATGCAGTTGAGGCTGGTCCTGCGCTCACTTTTGTAGCCCAGGCTGGTCTCGAACTCGCACCAATCCTCCTGCCTCAGCCTCCCGAGTGCTGGGATTACAGGCGTGAGCCACCACGCCCGGCTTATCACTCTGAATTTAATGACAATATAAAAATGAGCAAGGTGGTTATTTAAAATGCCAGGGTTTTTAAAATTTAATTTAATTCTAAAATATAACATATCACTGAAGTGTTACTAGAGAAAAACAAGAATTTTAATAATAAGTGTTTCACACATATTCACAAATTTGTTTCTTTAGTTGCATGGATAACTTATAGTATCAATAGTGTATGAAATGTCAGCCTCCGTATTGACATCCTAATATCAGCCGACACTCACTGAACACTACTTAAACCTTAATATTCGTCATTATAAGAAGTCAATCTAAATGTTTTCAGGTTTTTATTTTAGTATCTTTAGTTACTAGAGAAAGAAATGATTCTTAAATCTGTTCATTTATTCATGTTTTCTTCTTTGGGACCTTCCCTCTATTTGAAATCTTGCTTCTTTCTTTCTTTTTTCTTTCTTTCTTTCTTTCTTTCTTTCTTTCTTTCTTTCTTTCTTTCTTTCTGACTTGTGTGAAAATATTATGGTGCACATTATATTGGGTTATCTTTCATTAAAATAAATATGGTCTAATGGGCCATTAATTTTATAATATCAAAAATAAAATATTTGCATTTTAATTACATCCCTACTGTTCTATAACTCTAGACTTTGTCATTTGGTGTGAATACATATAGTTGTAGTTGTAGACCATCTCCCAGGAAAAATTTGCTGTAGTAAGTGTCTCTCTCCCTGGGCATGGCTGGTGGTAAATCTTAGCGTGGGCCTAGCGTCTGGCCATCTAGGGACCCATAACAGTGTGAAAGAGACTTCTAGGACCACATAGCAGGTTGATTGTCACAGACTGGTGTTTCTAATCAGGAACCACCAGCAGAAACACAGAGCCATAGTCAAGATTGGTGTGCTACGGACTGTGAGCTCCACCTCTGTGACAGTTTACACTCAAAATGTCTCCTCAAAATATCTTGTTTGCAGAAGAAAGGATTTTAGGACTGGCCACATAGCTTAGCAGACTAAAACACCTGCTCAGGTAGATACAGCCACTGCGGTTTGGGGTTCAATCCCCAGCATGCCATGCCAGCCCTGCCCCTAGGATGCTCTGAGATACTGATTGAGACTGGGCACAGTGGTACATGCCTGTAATCCCAGGGCTTGGAAGGCTAGATACAGGAGGATCACTGAGTCCGATCTGTGTAGTGAAACCCTATACATCCTGTACTATACACATAATAAATAAATAAATAAATAAATAAATAAATAAATAAATAAATAAATAAAGTGAGGTTTTCAGTCGTGATTGGGCCTCCAATTAGGGATGAGAAGGACTATGTCCATCAATTGATTTATATATTGATGTGTTCATGGATGAAGGTCATTTGTGAAGTGGGGTGTGCTTTGGGGTGGGCCAATGGGGACATGACGTAGAATGGCCTATTCTTATCTCTGCACCCTCCCTTTTCTCAGCTGCTGTGGGTGTGAGCACCTTTCTCCATTTGTCTCCTTTATCATGCCATGTCTGTCTGGAGCCAGGCACTGTGCCTTGAAGCCATAGATTGAAATGAAACCAAATCAATTTCTCTTCCTTTATATTGTAGGTGCCAGGCACTTTGTCTCGGCAGAGAAAAAGTGGTTAATACAACCTCCTATCTTTCTTTCTTTCTTTTTTTCTTTCTTTCTTTCTTTCTTTCTTTCTTTCTTTCTGGCCCTAGGTGTCAAGCTGTACCATGCCCCCCAGTGTCATTCACAAAAGGAGACCAGAGTGAATTTGCTGGGAGAACATTTTGGATGCCTGGGGAACCTGGATTATGCCCACTCTAGAAGCCATGAACCCAAAATAATCGTTTTTGAGTAATTCTGCATCAGGCTGAGAAAAGAATAACAGGAAAAATAGATCATTACCCTACTGCTCTAGAACTCTGTGTGTTTGGGGACAGGATCCCACAAATGTCTCACCTCATTCTCAGATCTTGGGCCTTCACAAAGGTGTGCTGATCTGCCGCAGTCGCGGGCTGGACTTCCTCTGTGAGGGCAGGAGTACAGGCGAGAGCTTCCTATTCCACCATCACTTCCATCCCACAAAAGTTGGTTTTCTTCTTCATGCACCTAATGCCCTTCATTAGAATCATCTTCTGACTTGGATCCAGAACTCCAGAGCATCTTTTCACCTACCTACTCGATATTCCTACCTAGATATTCCACACAGAGCTCCGATCATATTCTTTCTTCTTCCTAAACTGATATTGCAATTATTATACTTGTGTCAGTGAAAAGCTTCCTACCCAATGTACATTCCTGGCATCCCCTCAGTCCTATTCCCCTCCTCTCCAGCATTTAACCAACCATCAATCTACGAAGTCGAGCTTCTATGCAGCTCCCAATTTGCTGCTGCTTCATTCAATCTCAGTAACAGAACAGTTCACCACATGGGATGCTCATTCAGAAAGATGTGGATCAGGATCTGTTTTATTATTTGCCAATTATATAACACGCCTCATCACTCTGAGATTCAGGCTTCTCGTTTGTCTCTATGGGACAACCACAGTTCCTACCTACCTTAGAGGATAGTTATAAATTTTAATTGAGAATGTCCTTGGGAGGCGCTGTTCCTGATGTGCCGTTGTCTAGCACGTATTCGCTAATACGTTGAGCACTGCTCATTAACACTAGTGCCAGATGCTAGAACAGCACTACCGCCTACGAGCTGTGGTTGCTGTGATCCCACTCTTCTCTTTTACATAGCGCTTCTGTGTCTTGTAGGCATGCTTACACTGTGGAGACACAAAGGCGTGCACATCGCCCCTCTGCCCACTGGTCCCCCAACCTTCTCTGTTGCTCTAAAACCTCTTACATGATGCCCAAGCATGACTGTTTCTTAAGTATCTCCTATGTATCATACCAGAAGCTTCCTTACCTTTGCCTCTAACAAAAATGTTGAACTTAACCAAGCCCCTCAATTACCGAAAAGTATATGAATAATGGTCCCAGGATGCAACTGCTATTTTTACCTTAATAAATTCAAGTTGGTGCTTAGGACCACATTTTAACTTACGTCTACTGACTTGCTATCCATTGGCCTGAAACATAATTAGCAACATCATTTAGAAGCTTTGGCTTTCTTGTGTAGGTAGCTTTAAATTCTTTCAGCCTGCACTTTTTTCCTGTTTCCTTATAGGTTGTGTCTCACTATCCCCCAAAGCCTCCTGCGGCCATAGGTGGGGCTTTTGCAGAAGTGGTTGAATCTAGAATGTGTGAGTGACGCTCAGGGCAATGCTAGAATTAAGCACACCAGGACTAAGGGTGAGTTACTACGAATTCGGGCCAGTGACTGCCCTAATCCCAGGAGCCTGACAGAAAGAGGCCTGTCTGATCCCTTCTTTTGATTTCTTTTTTCTTTTTTCATATTTATTTATTTTGCTTTACAGGTCATTTTGTTCCTCAGAGAAGAAGCATACAACTTCAAGTATCAGAAAGTTCACTTGAAGAAGTCCCAGACGAAGGTCCTTATTTGTCTTCTGGCATGAACTTTGCATTCTTGGTGGAATGTGACACAGATTATTCAGTCTCAACCCTGACATCCTCTTTACTTTCTTTTTTTTTTTTTTTCTTTTCCTTTTCTTTTCACCTCTCCCCTTCTCCTCCCTTCAACTAGCCCTTACTCACCTCACTTTCCTTTCCTTTCTTTTTTTTTCCCCCTTTGAGACATATTCTCACTATGTAGTCCAGGCTGGCCCCGAGCTCCCAGCAGTCCTCCTGACCCAAACTCCTGAGTGTTGGGAGTACAGCGGCGTACCCCAAGCCTGGCTGCACTCCATGTTCCACTCGTCTAATTCCACTTACTGGATATTCTTCCATGGCATCATCCTGTCTCCATCCCAACTGTTCAAATCAGACAGTGGATCTGCTGACAGATGATTCTTAAAAGCTGATTCTTAGAATGTGGGCAAGGAGGATTCCTCTCCACAGATTGCCTATTCACGATTCCTTCTTCTACTGTCGGGTTCCTTTTCTCTTTGCAACTTTCTGCCCTCTACGAACAGTTCCTCCTCCTCAGCACTTCGCTTCAACTGTGGAACCAGTTGATGAAAGATTGCAGTGTGCACTGAATGAAGTCTTCCTCCCGCAGCTCCGAGTCTCACATAGTTTGTCTCCGCAACCAGAAGAACACAGGCACTGTCTTACCTATTCTCCTTCTCCCTTCCTTTGTTCTTTCTTTCTTTCTTTCTTTCTTTCTTTCTTTCTTTCCTTCCTTTCTTCTATCCTTCTGTCCTTCCTTCCTCCCTTCTTTCCTTTATACCTTTCTTCTTTCTTTCCCTCTTTATTTTTTTCTTTTCTATTTCCTTCCCTTAGGCTGATAGCCTCTCTCTTTCTATTCATCTTAGACATCATTGCTGTTAAACTTCTATCATAACTACATGCAGAGAAATATTCCGAAGTTGGTCTCTAACATAGGATATCTGTTAAAATATAATTTACTAAGCAGTTAAAATTTCCTCAGTTTGTGTTAATACACTGAGGTCTAAAACAAATACAACTTCCCTAAAAATCCGAATTCTACTAGTTACAAAAACAAGACTTCAATGACTTTTATTTACAAATAAAGAGATGAACCTGAAGTAGAATAAAAAGCACATAAATTGTCTTAAACTTGATTCATTTTCACCAAGAAAAGATAACCATTTCCTCTAGTAACCCAGTGATTTATATAATTGCATAGCAAAAATAACATATTGGAGTACTAAATTACTCAGTAATTTAAGTCAGAAAATTTAAGAGACTCGCTTTAACTTAGTCTTGTTTATCCCTTTTACAAAAAAGTGATCTCATGTATGTTCTTCATTTAACATTTTTTTATTGGAGTCTTCCTTTCTCCCCTGGTAATAAATAAATCCACAGACAAGGTACATCTCTGTATGTGCATGGGTGTAAGAGCATATGTGAGAGAGAAAGAGGGAAGATTTCTGCTTGGATGACTTTAAAAACTCTTCTCAGTAAGATCTGTAGGATTTTCCTTTGCCTCCTACATTTGATGGACATAAACATGGAGATAAAAATCATGATAAGCTATTGAACAGTTTATCTGTTTGTAGTTTAGCTTCAAATATATGACTTTAAAATTCAGAATAGATATATCACCCGGTGTAGTTCAAATAATTGATTCATAAGTCAGCTACATCAGGCAGGTTTTGATGGTATCTTTGTAAATAGGCCGGAGCTTTCAAACACCTGATGGTATCTCTCATACCAACATGAAAGGCATTTAGAGGTTGGAATATGGTATCATTATAACCTCTATTCTAGACACAGTTCATGAGGCCTATTAACGATAGTACAAGGGACTGTATATCGCCAAAGAGCAGTAAAAAAATGATAACACAAAAATGCCTTCATAATTGTGCTTTAAAGAAACTACAGCTTTTATATGCGACCTTTACAAATGAAAAGCAATTTTAAGATGCTTAAAGTGAAATCAAAACGGTAGCAAATAACAAGAGCAGGATACCTGGAAACACATCTAGCAATCCATATTGTTAAATACACTTTTTCCAGATATCATACTTTCAAAGATGGTTTTAGTTTGCAAAGTGCATTTACTACGTTCATAATCTCAGATGGATGCACATCCCGCTTTTATTTCTGAAATTAGGTGCATTTTAAGGCACTTACATAAAGAAAGTCCTATAAAGCAGGTGTAAACATAAAAGTGTCTGAGTTCGGCATAGTATACTCAACAAAATTTATTTGGTAATTCTGTTTAGGTTTTCTGAACCTTTGGACTGTGAATATTTTATACTTTTCATAATGACTAAGACACAAAGAAAAACCTCTAATATACACTATGCCACCATCTTTACCCTAACTTCTATCATATTTAAAAAGTGGCTTTGGTAGATTTGAAATCCTTCTTTCTACACTTTTCCTTCATTCCACTGTATAGCACAGATATATGTGCCTCAAACTCTCAAATCCTAAAAGCTATCCACATTCATTTGCTTTTACTTTATGGCAAAAATATACTGATTGTCTTTCATATATGCCAAGGGTTGTATTGAGTAATGAGCGCATGGTAGTGAATAAAACAAAAATCACACGGGATACTCTTGTAAAACCTACTGGCATACTACTACAGTTAAGAGATGAGAGGCCGGCCAAATAGCTCAGCAGATTAAAGTGCCTGCAAGCAGGTGCAGGGGCCCAGGGGTTGATCCCAGGCCTGTCTCGCTGGCTCCGCCCCCTGGAACACACTGAGACAACAATTGCGACTGGGTGTGGGGGCACGTACCTGTTATCCCAGCCATCTGTGACTCTATGGGGAAAAGGACACTGGTTGAACTCTGACAAAAGTCAAGATAAGATTGCAAAGATTTTGTGGATATGTTTGTTTCTGTTCCTTCCTCTTAATGTAATATAACAGCAACAGTGTTTTAATAGAACTATACAAATAATTCTAAAATTTACAGGGAGCCAAAAGAGACCCAGAATAGCCAAATCAGTCCTGAGAAACAAGAGAAAAGTGGAACCATTACAGTTCTGGTTTTTATGTCATATCACAAAACTCTAATAATAAAAACAGCACGATGCTTCCATGAAAAACCACATGCAGATCAAGAGAAGTGATTGGAAAATCCAATAACAATCCCATCACCTTTAGTGATCTGATTTTTTTAAAGTATCCATAACATAAGATACATAAGATAATATGTATCTTATTATATAAGATAGCCTTTTAAACAAGTGGCTCTGAAGAAACTGGTTATCCATTTGCAGGAAAATTAATCTTGGTCCACATGTCTCATCTGTACTAAAATCAAATCAAAATGAATCAAAGAACCAACTATGAAAAGAGAAACACTGAAGATCCTGAAAGACAAAATTGGTAAAACATTTGAAGACATCAGCATAACCAGGGAACCACTGAACAGAACTCCAGTTGCACAAGAAATAATACAACAAATTAACAAATGGGATTATATTAAATTAAAATGTATCTGCATACGAACAAACCAGCCACAGTTCAGAGCCAACCTACAGAACAGGAGAAAATTTGCCAGCTACTCCATGGATAGAGGAGCACTCCCTCAACTATGCAAAGAACAAAATGTTAGACCCTCTAAAAGAAAAGATGTAGTTAAAACATGGGAAATTAAAATCAATAGACAGCCCTCATAGCAAGATATGCAAATGTACAAGGTGTACAAGAAACATGTTTAACACCTTTGACCATTAGAGACATGCCAAGTGAAAACAAAATTCAGATTCCATCTTGTGGGAGGAAACAATATTTCATGAAGACAAAGACACAGCCTGTCACTCCTTTTTTTTAAAGCTATTTTTTATAAGCTCTGCCCCAAAAGTTCCAACAAGTGAACTCTTATATTAACCATGAGTGTCTTTGTTAATGAATGCTATAGAGGTTACTGTGTACCGGAAAACTACCATCTCTCTCTCTTATTCCTGTAGAGTGAATGCCTCAAGAAAGAAAGGAAATGAGTGTGGTGAGTTCTACCTGACCAAAGCTAAAGGCATGACTAGGTCAGAGAACCATTGTCACATAGAGAGGGACACACAGTCAGTTTTCTGGTTGCAGAAATTTTGTTTGAAAGCTCAATTTAAGAAAAGAATAAAATGTTGTAGTTACATGACATTGTATCGACAGGACATCTTCAGTCCAAAAGGTGGTACATGCAGAAACTCTGACTTTATTTCACATTTCAATGCCCACTATTATTAGTGAAATATTGACTTTCTTGTTACGTGGACATTTGTTAAACTTTATTTATATTATACATCTAACCCATAAATTAAAATAAAATTTTAATTTTTTTTTATTTTTTTATTTTTTTTTTAGAATTTTAATTAAAATTTACAAAATGGTGGGTACAGTCCACATAATTAATCAGTCAAGTACAACTTGCTGCCATGATTTAATAATACGTACTGATCCACGTTACATATTCATATTTGTAATAGATTTGACTAACCAAAGGTAAAATCATTTCATTGAAGCATTTTGCATTTTATATTTCTTATACAAGGAATTCAATTTTTTGCAGATATTATTTTATTTAACGTAGTTTAGAGCATTGTTGACCAAAAGTATCAATACGTTTTGAATTAATTTTTATCTATGATGTTTTCTGAGTGTTTTCCACTGTGCAATCACCACAGCAGTCGCTCTGATTAAAATGCAAAGGAACATCAAGCAGTCAGAAGCCTTTGTCTTGATTATTAGACTATTGTCAAATAAAGTCATATTCACTTTCAAAAAGTGAAAAATGTGAGAATAAATGTTTTCAGAAAAGTATTTAAAAACTACTCATTGTGTATAGCTTTTAAGTCATATGTTGTTCCCTGTCATAGAATAAGATCCATGAGGAACTGAAATGAACCTGGAGGTGCTGTCTCATTTTATTTGCAATCACAGTTGTCATTAAAAGAAGTCAACAGCCTTCCTAGATCTCACTTGGGCACATAATTCTCCTTACTTTCCGTGCAGCTATTGTTAAACAATTCCGAATTTCACAAGTCACAGTCTGATTACATTTCTCCACTTGATTGTAGTCATAATTTCTATTTTTTGAAGATAGTTTTTATCAGACTATTTTCTCTCTGGGCACTAAAATCTCCATGTATAAATCTTTCAGAATAAAATTTTTAGCAGTTCATTTGTGTTAAACAATTTTCCAAATTCTTTATTTTTAACATATTTGGTTGTTGCAGGGTCTCACTATGCAGCTCAGACTTAGGGCGATCTCCCCGCCTTAGCCTCCCCAGCGCTGGGATTACAGGCATGAGCCACTATACCCAGACTCTGGCAGCTGCAGCCTGTCCCGGGAGCTGGACTGGCGTGGTAGGTAGTGCTAGGGATTGATCTACAGTCCCTGCACTTGCCTCAACAGATGCTTAGTTGGCTGAGCTGTCACGCTAGCCCTGTCATATTAAGTTATAGAAATTTATAGATTCCTTGTAATTTTAATTGCCTGTGAAAATATTTCCACATATTCAGTTTCCATTGTCAATGATATCTTTTCTTTTTCTTTTTCTTTTTTTTTTCCTTTTTAGTAAGATTGACTGGGGAATCATTTTTTTTTTTCAATTTATAATTTTGAATGTAACATTTCTCACATCTACTCATTCTCCATATTTTGTACTCACAAAGTAGTCTATGATAGTCTTAATTGGCAAACAAATATACTGACCTTCAGTTACAGCTTTACTTAGAAAACTATTAATTGACTCTGACCAAATTTCAACATTTTAAGTAGATGAATTGTGTTATATATTTTTGAAAACAACAATATGGAGGAAATACATGTGTGTTTGCACGTTTTAGTGTGTGGAAGCATACGTCAAATTTCTCAAATTTCAACATTTTATTATCGTAAAAGTAAATTGATAGCTGATAAATTTTTATCCAATTATACAGAACTGTTTTTAAAGGGACTGCATTTGCTTAGTTGCTAAATATTCAGTTTGTGTATTGTAAAATAATATTAAGGCCCTAAATATTCAGTTTGTGTATTGTAGAATAATATTAAAGCCCTACAAATAATGAGTGGCTCTGCTTTGATGCGATTCCAAGTGCTGCCAGTTCTTTCTCTTTTTCAATTTTTTCTCTGTTTATTCATTGTGCCTTAGTTGCTCCAGCATTGCTAACATGATGGTCAAGGTCCACAGCATCATTGGTATTTCTTACTCTGCACACGCTGGCCTTATAGTTAACTTATATTTCTATTATTACAAATAAACTCGTGTTGCATCTGTAATCAAGAGGAAGAAAAAATATTCTCCTTGGTACTTTATATGTTTGACCATTATGATGAACTTTTCCTTTCCTATGAAATAATATCTTGTCACTATGGAATATATTTCAAATTTATAGTGTTCTTTTTTCCTTGGGGAATTTAAAATATTTTAAATAATTTGGGCTTTGCCTGGTTCTCCCAGAACTGTAGAGTATGACTGATAACTGCCTTTAGAATTCCTAATAGCTAAATTACAATTATTATGCAAAGCACTACAATAGACAGCTATATGGATTGTTAAATGACTTTGCCTTTTTTGCAAACTATAATCATTTTCCTTTATTAGCTGAAGGATTTTATAATTTAAGGAAGATGAGAAACCTATAAGTCACGCTTTCAAATAAGGAACATGGATATTGCAAACATTAAATTCCCCCATAAAAATGTTAAGGCATCATTAAACTAGGTTCAGATTAATACAATTCAGTCAACTCTAGATAGATATCTCCCATAATAGGCTGAAACAATACCTAGTGATCTAAGATGTAAAATATTTTACTACAGCCAATTTATAAACCTATAAAACATACAGGTATCATTCAACCTCTTTATTAATAGTACATGCCTTGTATTAAATCAAAACCACTTGGAAGACCCCTCCCCTTGGGTGTCCCTTTCTCAGCTCTTGCCCCTCATTTTGTGTCATCTCAGTGGAGCTCATCCAAACTGAACGACAGCATCTTTTTTACTAGAAGCAGCACAGACAATTCCAGGCCTGAAGATGCAGCTTAACTTCCTCTGAGATTTATAGACATATTTTTCATCCTCATACTACAACATTCTATGTGCTAATATTGATTAATTTGTTTTGCTGCTTACTTTTGGAAAAATGCAACTTGATATTTTTAAAGTAGGACATAGTTCTTTGCAAACAAATTATCCACCCACCATAATTCCAGTCTTGGAATAAATCCCTTTCTTAAACAACATTTAATCTGGTTGGAGGATTGGTAGAAAGGCCAAATGTTTCATATTGACTGAGTTGCTGTGAATTTTAATGGATAATCTCTTCTGGTAATTCTACTATTATGCAGTAATTTCAACATAACATCAAATTTTATTATGATCACAAATCTGTAGCTGAGTCAGAAACCTATGGGAATATCTGCTCTCTGCTTCACCTGGTAAGATAACCCAGTGGGTGGAATTTAAAATTGCCTGATTCACTATTCATGTACCATACCTGCTGGTGGTGTAGTGTGGCTACTGGTTCTGCATGGTATCTCCAGCATGGTGGCTGTAGGGCAGCCGAGTCTATCCCTATTGATCCCAAGCCCTCCAAGCAGAGTCCCAAGGCAGAGAGACAATCATTGGCTCTCTGTCTCCTTCTCTAACCAGGCTTTGCAAGTATTCACATTACTTCTACTTCGTTCAGTTTGTTAAGAGCCAGTCAGTAAGGCAGATTCATTAGCAAGGCCGCGACATGAGGGATTGGGAATGTTTTGACTTGAGAAGTGAAACAATGTGTGTAGATATGTACAAAACTATCAAATCAAAACACTTCACACAGCATCTTTAAATATCACTCAGAAATAATCAACTATGTCTATAATTCTTGCAAAAATATTTTGAAAATATAAATTCTATTCTCATTAGTATATTCTGGTGACTCATGGACACAATGCGTCTTCCCAGGTCAGCCTACTAAACATATGAGTAAGATGAATAAAAACATAAAATGCATAGAACTAAAAGTAACATCCTTAATAGAGAAATCACATACATACTCTTGCTCATCATACAAAAATGCACAAATTAAGCTATGATATGAAAGTATTTACATACCATTTGAACATCAAAGTTCTCATACGTAAGTTGGGAAATATGTTAAAAGTAAAAAGTTACAAAGAATATTGTTAATGTATTTAGTACAGGATCTCACTACACAGATCGGACTTGCAACGAGGCTGTTTTCAGCCTCCCAAGCACTGAGATTACAGGCATGCTCCACTATCATTCACCCACTCAGTGCACCCCTGAGATGGAGTCAGCATGGCATGCTGAAATAGAGCTCCAGTCCCTGCATCTGCCTAAGCAAGCACTTTAATCTGCTGAGCTATCCAGTTGGTCCTGCACAGAAATTTTAACCAACTGCAAAATGTACTCAAAGATTGCAGGCCAAATAAAATAAAGACTATCTAGCAGGATATAAGCAAATAAACAAAAATACAATTACTTGCGCTGACTCATAGTGGCCATACATCTAAGTATATATAGTGTTCATACAGCAGATATCAAATGTATGCAACTATGCAGTCGATATTGAGACATAAATATTAGGAAAAGACATATAGATTTTTCAAAGAAAAGTCCATCACTGAATTTGCTTTAGACAGAGTATGTTTATTATTTAGATATCCCTTACTCTCCCTAATTCTTAGGAAATTTTCCTCACTTTTCCTTCATATACTAACACCAGCCAAAGAAAAACTGTGTCTATGATATGGCTGCAAACAATGCAGCTCATTAACAGAAGTATTTTATTCAAATAGGCATAAATTCAAGAGGAGCGCATTATTATCCGTCTTTAATGGTGGGAAAGGTGGCAGGTAGTGCACTGATAACTTGTTTTACCATTTGGCCAGTCTGTAAGTAGAAATACCTGAAGATCAGTGATGAACAGGTCTATAAAAACTGTATATGGATGCACCCACCTGGCAAATCACACAATACTCCTATCCTTGTGAATTACATTAATTCCCACAAGAAAGGGAAAGTCAAGCATAACTCACTTTACAAACAGATAGACAGGATGACCTAATGTGTTAGTGATCTTCCTATCATGGTGGCCAAGTGCCTGAGAAAAGAAACTTAAAGAAGGGAAGAATTTTTTTAGGGAGTGCACGCTTTCAGAGGACTCAATCCATAGTCAGCTGGCTCTGTTTTTACACTTGTGGTATGGAAGAAACATCGCAGTAGAAGGCCATGGTATAGAAAACTACTCGTCCTATAATGCCCAGTAAGAAGAAAGACCCAGAGAGAGAAGGGCTGAAGATCAGACACTGTATCCTAGGACACACTTCCATGGGCCACTGTCTTTTGTTAGGCTCCAACTCCTATCTATAGAGACATCCCAATGTCACATCTCAATAATACTATGGGATTGTGATCTCATTAGTGGATAACTAAAAAATTACAGTACTCATGATCCAATAAACTCTCTAGGCCCCACCACTGGATATTGCTTTATTGAAGAACAAGCCTCTATGCTGAATCTTGGTGGATGGATATTTCATATTTAAATCATAATACCCAGCTAACAGATACCAACCTGTCCCCCTGTTTTTTTTTTTGTTTGTTTGTTTGTTTTTTTTTTTGGCCACCTCTGAGCTGATGTATCATAGCCATGATAACAGCTGCTATCTTTGAAGAAAAGTCAACAGCACGCCAATCTACACTATGAAGTCACCATGGTTACCTGAGCGCATCATGTGTACCTCTCTAGCCAGTCACTATTGGAAATGGACAATACGCCAGACAGGGCACCATTTCTTTGGGTTTCAGTGAGTGAAAGTAAAATAAAAAGCAATAGAAATCCAGACATGCATATTCTGCTTTCTTTTCTTTTTGTATTTAGTACAGGGTCTACAGGGTCTCAATACACAGATCAGATTCATAAGCATCCTCCTGTGCTCAGCCTCCCAAATACTGAGATTACAAGTATGCACCACCACACTCAGTCTCAGTTGCTAGCTCAGCACACCCTGGGGGATGGGACTGGCACAGAATGCAGGGGATTGAACCCTCATTGCTGCATCTGCCTAAGCAGGTGCTTTAATCTACTGAGCTATCTGGCCACCCTCAGTTTGAGCTTTTCTAAGACTCTGTCATCTGTAATGATATCAAGGAGCACAGCGCAGTTGTAGCATCCACTGGGGTAGAGGGAAGAGAGCTGATCTCCTCTACACTCTGACCTACAGATCACAGTCACCATCACGTTTCTCAAAACTGTCTGTGACCCTCACTTCCCAAGTAAATTAAGCTCCCCAAATTCTCACAGGAACCATAGCCAACCTAGTGTGTAGATCCACAACGTAGTTCTTTATACTACTTTTATGACAATATAACAGCAAGCTCAAAGTGCTAAAGAACAACAAAGCTCTGTAGACCACTTCTAGGTGTCATTCTTAGAATGCTGAATTATGACTTATTCCTGCTTATGGGTATTAAGGAAGTATGTGTGCAGCCTTGCTTCAATAGCCAGTGTGACTTCTCTGGAATCTAAATATCAACCATTTACCTGAAGTTAGGTCTATAGCTTCAACTTCAAAAACAGTAAGTAGAAAAGTCCTGGAGAGGCAGAAGTTGGGATGTAATGTGGCCTAAGAAGAATGCCTTTGGAAGGATATAGTAGAAAAAAGAGAACAGAAACATTTGCAAATAATTTTAAAAATTTTGTTGCAGGGCAAAAAATGTTACATTTTTACCTAATTTTTACTTTTTCTTTTTTATTATTACTGTAATTTTCATTTATTTTGATGCATAAAAGCAAAAGCAATAATAACAAAAGCAAAGACAGAAACAGAGTAACATAACAATAGGTACGTTAAAAATTTTCCAAATAAGAATAGCTGATTAACAGTGATTGAGGTGTAAATTTATATTCTTAACCCTCCAGAAGAAAAGTTTAGTGATACTATTACTCTATAACATAATATCACTAGGCTGCAAGAAAAAAAAGGGCTACAAGGATTGCCAATATTTTGGCTCTAGCCCTGCAAGATCAATGAGGACTCAGAGCAGAACAGAATCTGTGCTATAACAGCCTATAACTCAGTGGTTTCCCAAAATTTCTGTTCAAGGAGACTATAGGCCTATAGAGGAAATGTATTGAAGATATATAGTGTGCCCAAGGAGAGTCACCTAGCAAGAAAACATTCTCTCAGGCTTTCACATAGAGCAAACTGGTCAAGCAATAGCCAAGAATCATCCAGATGGCTGACACTGACAACAGTTCTACAAAGCACCGTACATGGTTCCAAAGTAAGTCCTAAGGGGATTTGACTGACCTTGGGAGATTAAAAAGTTACACGTTTTGTTATACAGGTCTCACTTTAACTTGCCCTTAACCACCCAGCAGAAAAG
Source organism: Myocastor coypus (assembly GCA_004027025.1). Classification (NCBI taxonomy): domain Eukaryota; kingdom Metazoa; phylum Chordata; class Mammalia; order Rodentia; family Myocastoridae; genus Myocastor; species Myocastor coypus. The sequence continues at coordinate 116,286 of PVJA010000216.1, read as the reverse complement.
TTTAAAGACGAGGCATAAAATTTAAAGTTAGATTAGTATGCTGAGTTGTAAAATGTTTCAATCATTATCTTCCAACATTGTCAGTTTTTCCAATAAGCCACTGAAATTATGGAACATTGTGTTATGTATATAACTTCTTAATATTAGTTCAACGAGAATAATTTTTTCTACCAATAATGATTAGAGAAATTATCACATCTACACACTGTGCTCTGTATAACTACTAGAAAGACAATAATGTGCATTGTATCAACTATTGGGAATATGCTACTAACGTGTTTTGAAGCTATCACGTTGTTATTTCTTTATATCCTACAGAAATCCATGGCAAATAAACCTGTGAGCAGTAGCTTTACAAACTTACATAAGCAAGATTTCCACTACAAACTAGATAACAAATCACCAAGAATCAACGAGTGCTTTTTATTACAATATGTGAAAAGTTATACATTAAGTAGAGTGAACCAGATCCAGTCAAATACTGCATTTGAATTTAGGGCTGTAGTTCACATTCTATCATTTCACACATCCAAAAGTAATTTTTAAATTTTATACAGAAGCTGAATTCAACTACCACGTGAATGTCTGAAACACTTTGATACAATAAATCCCCTAGGACTCCATGTCACTACTAAACAGATTTCCTCCTCTTTCCAAATACATTATTGATCAGTTTGGTCACTGACTTAGAACCACTGGATCTTCTCTTTTCTTTGAGTTTCAAGTTGGTGAGAACATCCTTGACAATCCTGGTAAACATCAATTCTACCTCGAGAGACTGCTCTGCAGCTGACAGCTCACAGAACTGGCATCGGTTATCCAAGGCCAGCTTCTGGCCTTCTTCACAGCCAACCTCGCGCACATGACAGAGGTCTTGCTTGTTGCCAACCAAAAGCACTGCTGGTTCTACAACTCTGAAATACAGAGACACAAGTTTTGCCAAGATCCTTTCAATGATTATGTTTTTAGGGGAAAAAAAAAGCAGCAAGACTTATGCCCCAAGGACTATACATCAAAGAAGGAAAGTCCTTGAGTGTGTATGTGTATTTATGGCAGTGTGTGTGGGTACTGACACATCCTCACTTACTGACAAAAACAATTTTTGAGACAATGTGATAAATAGCACAAAAGTGACAAGAATTTAGATCTTAGGATTTGAAATCACGTACACACATTCTTGGGTTCTGACTTTGTTTACTAGCCAGAGATGATTCTTATATTTCAAATTTTCAATTTATTTAAAAAACATTAGATAAGTTCTCATCGCAGGCAATTCCCAGATATTAAATAAAATCATATGCATAAATTTGTCTAGTCCAATGATAGGGAGTGAAAAATATTAGATTGAAAGATATTTACTATTATTTTTTATGTTCATTATCATTTGTAAAAGCATGACTAACAAAAGTTTCTTATACTTAATTGTAACAGAACCATTTTTAATTTTTATTTGTTTTCTTTCTTTCATTCTTTTTTATTTTTCTTATTTTTATGTGTGTGTGTGTGTGTGTGTGTGTGTGTGTGGTAACAGGGTTGGAACTCTGAATCTTGTACTTGCCAGGCAGGTGTTTATGCTGTTGAGCTATATCCCCAGACCAAGAACGGTCCATATAGATAGAGTTTTCCAAAGCAAAAATATTCAGTACTTATTGCTGGATTTTTCTTTGTTAATATAAATCACAACATTCTATAGAAAAAAAAAATTAATGTTCTGACTTCGTATAAGTATTCTGTTTAAGAGAAACTTTTCTCTGTTAAGACAATTGTTGGGTCAATGAAATAGCTCAGTAGACTAAGAAGCACCTGCTTAGGCAAGTGCAGGACTGGAGTTTGATTCCCAGCACCACATGCTGCAAGAGCCCCACCCCTTGGTGCCCTAAGCCATCAAACAAACCCAGGCATGGTGGTGCATGTCTATAATCCCAGTGCTGGGGAGGCTGAAAATAGGAGGATCACTACAATTCCAAGTTGTATAATGAGACCCTGTAGAAATATATATGTATGTCTTCTGCCTAGCCCAATGTGTCTTCCTTAATTCCAATGAAACAATTCAACAATAGAATTTGATTTGAAGAATTTCATAAACCTATACTATCATGATATTTACTATAGGGAATAAATGAATGATCATGGGATCTTTAATTCTACCAATACCAGAGTCCATTAAAAGTTACTTTCATTTACATAACAGTAGGGACAGTGTTAATATCATTATCTCTCAATTTCATGGAATTTTATAAAGGATAAAGGAGACAAAGAGGTGGAAATACCATGAAGAATGAGCCACAAAAATCACATAAAAATTTATAAGAATATCTCAGGGTATATTCAACTTGAAAACTGGAAATTTTATAGAACTTATTTAGTTAGTAAATTAAGGAGACTGCTTTTTCAATTGTCAAATATTAAGTGATTATTTTCAGAAGGTGCTTAGGTGTTCTTCAGTGGTCACCTTTACTGGAAAGAGTATCAAAGATTGTGTTTCCATATCCAACATTTGTCATAGTGTTGCATATATGAGATTTGAAGCTTGCAAAAATAGAATTCTAAAAAAAATAACTGTTTTATAAGAAGTCAAATCTATGAAATAAACTTCAGGAAATTTGCATAAAGTTTTCCACCAAGCTGTTATCAGCTATGTAATCAAAAATAGAACTCTAAAGACTATAGTGTTTTATCTGAAATACACATAGGCAAGAATGTATATCAGCTTGCCGGGCGTGGTGGCGCACGCCTGTAATCCCAGCACTCGGGAGGCTGAGGCAGGAGGATTGGTGCGAGTTCGAGACCAGCCTGGGCTACAAAAGTGAGCTCAAGGCCAGCCTCAACTGCATAACGAGACCCTGTTTCAAAAAGACAAAAAAAAAAAAAAAAGAATGTATATCAGCTAATTCGAGGGAAACAACCTTTCTATCAGCCCATGCTTCCCTCATAGTGAGCGTGCAAAATAGACATAACTATGTGTGTATTAATTTGCAATAATAATGTGCCTTTTTGCTTTTGAGTATTAATAGAGTATTATTTTGGATGGAAATAAATTGATTAAGAGCACAAATAATTCTTTAAAAGCATTTTCAAAGAAAATACTTAAAATCAGAAAAATTAACCAAACTAAAAAAAGAGAAAAAAAAAAAAAAAAAAAAAAAAAAAAAAAAAAAAAAAAAAAAAAAAAAAAAAAAAAAAAAAAAAAAAAAAAAAAAAAAAAAAAAGAAAATCTAAACAATGAGAAATTCTAGTGATTTAACTTTCATTTACCAATACATTGTTTAAGGCACAGTGAGCATGTATCTTCCCACACAGTCAATGTCTCAAGACAATTAATAAAGAGTTGTTGGCCATCTCTTTATTTTAGGAGGTAAAATGCAGGAAGATGCATGTCTATAGTTAGAATTTGTAAATGGTTTGATTTTTCAGTCTATCCTGTGATATACTGAACAACCCCATGACTAAGAAATGAACTTCACAGGATGCCAAATGTAATAAATCTGGATTCATTTATTATCCTTAACGTTTTCATGAGAATGAAAACGAAAGGTTGAAAAGCAACCTATATCTGGTATAGAGGATCATTATTTTGCAAGTGAATGTCATGTTAACAATAGAAGCTGTCTTGTAAAATAGCCATTTACTCAGGGCAAGTAACTGTTTATGTGAGCCAGGATATAAAGCATTCACATCTTATTCCTTTTACTACATGTGTAACTCCTGTGGAATGGGAAGGTGGATTGTTCGGGGCTGTTAAATTTTGTAATTGGAAGGCTGCATTAAATTCTTCCTAATGATGCTTATGGCTCTATGATGATTCACTAAAAGAAAGGAAAAGCGAATGAAATATCTTACCTTTTGCAATGACTACTGTGTGGCTCCCGAATTCTGTATATCAGGGCTTTTGCAAACGCAAATGAAGATCTGTCACTGATGTCATACACTATAACAAATCCATCTGCCCAGTGAAGCTCACTTGTAAGGGAAACTTTTGCCTTCTGTGACTGAAAATAAACAAAGTATACTTAAAGTGTTGGAATCAGGCACCAGGGATCTACAATTTCAATAGTTAAGTAATGGAGACATGTCTGCCTAGAAGAAATTTAATAAGGCCACAGAATGATTTTTAAATTTTTAAATTTTTAAATAAACAATGATACGGACTTTCAAAACAAGATAATAGGAAATTAGCAATGTATTACCTTGCGTATTGTGATCTTCATTTTTTTAAGAGGGGCAGATTTCCATTTATTTATTTATTTATTTATTTATTTATTTATTTATCTATCTATCTATTTATTTTGTGAAACTGAGGATCAAACTCAGGACCTTGCACTTGCCATTTAGGCACTTGTGCCCCTGAGCTATCTCCTCAGCCCCTGTGATCTTCAATGTTGATAACCTTAATAAAAAATATAGCTAAGTCATCGTATCAGTGAGCCAATATGGCACTGGACATTGAAGGCTTCCTCCCTGATGAAATTACATCTTCCTGCTTCCTCTTCTCAATATCCTGTTGCCTTGTTCTTGCCTCCGGCCCAATAACCATCTCCTATGTCATGCAGACTACGTTCTAAGCCCCACCTCCATCCTGGCCCTATATTGTCTTTGTTCTCGTGGCCAGAACCTCTGAAGCTTCACATATCTCCTTTCCTGGGGCCTTTCATGTGCCCGCATGATAGGTCTCTTTTATCTTTCCTGTCTCTTTACTGTGCCAGAAATCCTATTAAAAGTGATTGCTCAGATTTCAAGATATAGGTATGCAAAGTTGATCAAACATAAACAGAAACTGTTCTTTCCAATGAACTAATAGAAACTAATAGTATAAATATCTTAGCTATCTTGTATATATTTTTTTTCTTTTTCTTTTTTTCTCTTTTCCCCGATCCCACTTGCTCTTTCCTTTTGAGCATTTTCTTTCCACTTTGTAATATCTAGTGCACATTTGGGTTTATTTACTCTTTTGATTTCATACACTAGGGAGTCATCAGGTGCAATACACATGCAATCCTGATTTATTTCACTTGTGAATATGGTTTCTAGCTACATCTATTTACCGATAAAAGCCTCAAGCCTATTCCCTTTTATAGATGAGTAGTACTTCACTGAGTACAAATACCAGATCGTTTTCATTCATCCTTCAGTTGCTGAGCATAAGGGTAGTTTCCAATATTTACGTATGACAAACTGTGCCACTATCAACACGGGTGTGCATATATTGTTGTTGTACAATGTTTTTTAATTTTTCTGGGAAATTGCTGCAACAGATGAGACTTCTAATCCTAGTTTTCAGAGCAATCTCCACACTGATTTTCTTAGTAGTAGCACGAGTCTACACTCCCACTAACAGTAGAGAAAAGTTCGTTACTCTCCACAGCACTGCCAAAAAGTACTAATGGTTGATCTCTTGATTTTAGCCCTTGTTCTGAGGTATGAGAATCCCAGTGTTGTTTTAATTTGATTTCTCTAAAGACCAATGATGTTGAATGTTTTTTCATACTTTTATTTGCTCTTTGTATTACTTCATCTGGGAAGTAGATATTTATCTCAGATACCTATGTTTGGACTGGATCTTTGAATTTGGGGGCTGTGATTTTCTTTCAATTATTTATATGTATGAAACGAAGTTCCTTGGCTGTGGGAAATTTGGCTGAAATTTTTTGCCACTCTGTAGTTTTCTATTTATGAAGAGTGACTGTTTTTAATTGATCCATTTTTACTACCTTTTCTCTTTAATTAAAAATGATTGAAATTAAAAACATAGAGAGGAACAGCAGCAAAGTTTTATCTATCATATTTGATAAGTGTTCTATAATAAAATACTTTTATGAAAATTTGGTATGATAAAATACTTTTTTAAATTAATAACAAGAGATGTGTTTGGAAAAAATAGACTTTTCTTATTTATATAGTAAATGGAATATGCACTGATTTATGGTATTAGATTTAAATGCATAAAAGTAAAATATTGACCAGGGTTAGCCAAAGATTTTTGAAAACAACTATTTTGGAAAGTTGTGTGATCGACTGATTGTTTGAATGATTGAGACTGAATCTCTCTGTGTAGTGCAGGCTTGCTTTTACTTACTATGAATCTCTACATTGAACTTTAATTTGCCAACCTCCTGCCTCAACCTCTTGAGAATAGTGACTACAAGAATGATCTACTACACCCTGCTTTCTTTTGAAATCTTAGACAATTAATAATTTCTTCTGCACCACATAAAATCCTAAGTGATTATAATATTTTGAATGAACACAGAGGGTTGTATGAAAAATTTATCTTAATCTCTTTTGACAACTCACAAATTATTGAACCTATGACTTGAAATGGCAAGTCCTTCAACTATGAATTTTTGGCAGCTACTTTATAACCTGATAAAAATCCAACTTAATACCACCATTTTAAAGGTAGATGTGATAGCATAATTTTGACAAAAATTTACAGAAAAGCCAGATAATAGCATTTGTACTACTAAAAGTATGCTCCGAACATTTTAACAATCACAATTCAAAAACCTTCAGGTATTTTTGTTTTGTTTTGTTTTGTTTTTGTGTAGCACTGGGGATTGAACTTAGGGCCCTGCACTTGCCAGGCAAGAAAAATCTTAAGTTGTAGCACTGGCAATGTTTTCCTTATCCTGCTCTAGTCTTCCTCAAGTCATAGTCAAGTAAATAAAACATAAGTTAGTGTTTTTTTTTTTTCTTAACTTACTTGAGAACCAGGATCATAGATTTCCAGATTTAGCTGTTTCCCTTCCAAATACAAATGCTTATTATAGATAGACTCTGCAAAATATAAAAACATATGTTCACCATTGTTATGGAAAAACACCACAATGACAAATATACTCAGGTCTTAGAAAATTCAACTGATCATACTTTAAGGTAATAGTAGCTTTTCCTCATTGTCAATGATCAAAACCATATTTGTGTTGCTACTTCCTCAGATAATTTTCTCACCAATGAATTTTGCCACAGTATCTCTTCTATCCTTCACCATGGATGAAGTGTGTTGTCATATACAATTTATTTGCTCCCAAATAGTAATGACATCCTCCACTTCAATAGTTCTGCCTCAGTTTTTCTTCCTCAATATTTTATTACCAACATCTAACAAGTATGTCACTTTTTTCCTTACTTATCTATAATTACACATAGTACTTAGTTTTCTGGCTCATTCTTCATGATCATGGTATCTCCCCTGCCAGGTAAGTATACTGGCTCATTCTTATTTGTCTTATTGGTGACATTAAGGCAGTTGATTATTCCTGCTTCCTTGAGTATGTGGATTGCAGCATTACACATTCTTTTGTTTATTTTTTTTCTTTTATCCCTTGTTACTTCAACCTGTTGATTCACATTCCATACCTTCCCACTCTTCAGATACAGACCTTGTCTGTAGACTTCTTCCCTCTCGATATTCCGTCCCTGATGTCACGAACTCTTTACCTTTATAGATCAATCATTTCTGACCCATCCAACTCATTTATGACCAAGATTACTTCCCCCAGACTCCATCTCTGTCTTACCACAGTTAAAATAACCCAACTGCCTACAAAAACTGTATCTTCCATAGATTCCCACTTCTTTAAGTGTCATATCCATAAATCCAACTTTTTCTTTCAAAAGCTTCAGGATTTTCTTTGATTCCTTCCTTCTCTTGTACCCACATTTATTCTATTAGAATTCCATTTTTATCCTCCTTCAAAGTATATTTTTGTTTTCCACATCTCCCTACTTCCCTTGGTAATACGTTAGTCCACGTCATCAGTATTTCTTGCCTAAGAAACCACCTACTTCATCTGAATTCAGTCTTCCAACCCCTTCCTGTCCCTATTCTATTCTCAATGAATAGCTAAAAGTACACTTGTAACCACATTAGAGATATGTCTAATCAAATTGCTCCATACACTCCCCATCTTTCTGGGATTAAACTAAAACATTTTAAATATCTGAAAAGGTCCCTAATTCACCAATCTCTATTACTCCAATTCCCTCTGCAGATCTGACTGGCTTGTATTTCAACTTCTCTTCACCCCATCTACGTTACTGTTGGAATCATTAATATTTTTCAGAAATTTATTGTCTCAAAACCTGGGCAGTTATTCAAGAGACTGCTTGAGTTGTAATCCCTATAAACTTCTGTAACTGTCTTTACCAGGTCTCTGACTGCCACCCTAACAAGGTCTTCCCAACTCGCCTATTTTAAATCACCACATACCATTTCACTGCCCTTCCTCTCTCTTGTTTTTTTCCGTTCTTCATAGCATTTACCATCATATGACATACACTTTTTTAATTGTCTTGAGTTGAGTCAGGATTAACTGACCCATCTCTCCAAACTGTAAACTGCATGAAAATTTGCATATTTTGACTTTTGGGTCATTGTTGTAACATCTATACCTAAATGAATACATTATATAGCATTGTTCCTCACTGCATAGTAATTGAACGAATGAACAAATTAATTCATTTCTATAACCAGTGCTTTGATTTTAAAAATTCCACTTCTGTACAAAATATCAATTTTGTCATAAAATCAAGACTCATGCTGTCCAGTACTCTGTAACCCATGGGAGGAATTTAGAACAGGTATCTGGGGAGTCTGCCAAGAGGGTTAACGTTGACTTTTTAAGTCTTTCAGATTACATGTAATGAAATTTCTTATTGTTTTTATTTTACTATTAATAGTTTTTAATATTTTAGTATTTAGTTTAGGGTCTTGCTACACAACTCAGACTCATAGTGATTCTCCTGTTTTCAGCCTCCCCAGGACTAGGATTCCAAGCGTGCACTGCCATGCCTTTTCTCAGTTGCTGGCTCAGTGAACCTGAAGTGGACCATGGGGCGAGGACTGCATGGCATGTGGTGCCAGGGATCAAACCCCATTCCCTGTTCTTGCCTAAGTGGGTGCTTAGTCTGCTCAGCTATGCCACTGCTCCATGTGGTAGTTTGATAAAATCGTCAGTTGTATTTCCAAAGTTTCTTCTAAACTTTCTATCTTTGCTCTTAACTCTGGACCATAAAATCTTCTAGGCATTAAAAAAATATGCATCCCCAACTCTCAGAAAACTGCTGGCAAGGGTAATCAACTCTCAAATTATCAAGGAATGTTGTTATTTTTCCTTATAGCCTTACAAAATGGAGTTGATTTTGTTTTCATAGAGTCAATGACCTTTGGATCACTGTATTATCTTTTCAAAATATCTCTAGGTCTTATATTTTTTCCACTGAGATGTAACAGCTAGAAATGTATAAACATTTCATTTGTTTATATAACTAGATTGTATAAAAGATTAAGGTGAAGGTCATTGTTGCTATTATTGTTGGGATATTACATTTTTTATTTATGTTTAGTTTCATTTGTAGTTAGGAATATGTTCTAATGCCTCAGTCCTAACTCATGTATTATTCTGACCCTGTCACTGAGGTTTTTGCCCCCAGAAATGAAACACGAGTTATTTCTCTTTTCATATATTTCTTCTCTCCATAATCAGTTTTCAAGTACTTGCCCTAAAGTGTTCAAAAATGTCATATGGACTGAAACTCTATGTCAATTACATGCAAGTAACAATACAACAGAATGCTTTAAAGTTATTTTCTGAAAAATTTTTATAGTGCTACTTCACAGGTAAATGTTAAAGATTTATTTCTCTTTTTCCTTTCATAGAAAAAACATATCTACAACCATTAATTTCTTACTTGAAAGAGGTGACATTAAATGCAAAGTTATTCTCTTTTCTCTGAGGTCTCCTATTTTTTGTAACTATGTCATTCTCTTTTGAAAAATAGAGAAAAGAATTGTGTAGTACCAAGCCAATGGTCACACCAAGTAATAATATTTTTATTATTTATTTGTTTATTTATTTTTTGCATTTAGTACGGCATCTACAGAGTTTACAGAATCTCATTACACAAGTTGGACTCATAGTGATTCTCCTGCAGTCAACCTCCCAAGTTCTGGGATTATAGATGTGCACCACCGTGTCCAGTCCCATCAGATCAAATAATAATATGATAATCATGATTAATAAGTGAGCAAAAGAAATACCTAAAATTGTGACAAAACTTTGCACTTGTGCTATGACATCTCCCATATGTCAAACTAATATTTATCAATATAATAATAAAAGTACAATAAAGTTAGTGAAGGGATTCAAAGTTTATTAGAATTCCTCCAAAGTTTAAAAATCACGTTAATTTATATTATTTTTAACCAAGGAACAATTTTCCTTTAATCTTAGTTTTATAATAACAATATATTTATTTGTAAGTTATTTATGCTTTTATAATTAATTTCTCCTTATGTTTAAACAGATATTGGTTTCCTTATTAAAGAATTTCCATAACTTATAAAAGTAGTCAAACACACATGTTTTGCAATATTTTAGGAAGACTATCCAAACTTTAATATTTCCTACATCTAGACTTTGAAATTATTTCACTTTCTAAGTCAACTTCAATCTCAGTGCATTTTATCTAGAAGAACATTCGACTCAAGTACCTATTTTTGCATTTCTCACCAGGATCTATGCATTAATAACTTCCTTATTAAGTGCAAAATATTGAAGATTTTACTAATGTTCTTCTTTAATCTTAATGGGAATTTGATAAAAATGTTGAAGTTTTAAGATAGAAAAAGACTTGAGAAATGGCTTACCAAAATTAGAAGCATATTCTCCAATGAATCTCTTGGTGAGAAACCTTACAGTCAGGGCTAAAAACAAGTAAAATTTAAGGTTTATTTTATTTTAGAATACAGATACTTTAGTTACACACATAAGACTTTCACTTTCATTTCAAGAATCACCAAACATTCATCAAGCCCTTAAAATTTTGCTAAACCTTCATCTAAATTATACTAAACACTGTTTCTATGGTGACTGCAACCATATGATTATAGTGATGGAAATATATGATCTTAGAATTCCACACATTTATCTCATGGAATTAACTCAGGAATCCAGGCACATAAAGCACATCATGTGTCACAATACCGATATTTTCCTTTACATTCTAAAGGAAAGACTATTATACTATTTGTGTCCTCTATCAAATTTAACCCGGCTCCAAGGTACTAACTGTAAGAGTGACAAGGGCCTCTAGGTTCTGGCTCATTAGCAGGGTCTTATTCATGAGACTAACATAGGTCTGTTGGCTATGTCCTCATCACCAACAAGGCCTAAGCACAAGGACATTAAACCAAATCTGAATCCGGCTAAACCACAGCTTCCAAAATTAGAGCATGTATAGTTCATGGTCAAGATGTCCATAAAAGTATGTCTCTATAGGTGTCTTTAACTTCAGCAACACTTCATTTCAAACACTCTAAAAGATCTCCACACCTCTGCTTTCTTCCTTATTCTAAAAAATAGAGTAATGCTTTCAAAGCAATTTGTTGGCCTCTGGTGTCTCTCGAGGTACAGTATTACAATGAGAAGTGCGTGGATGGTGAGAAAGATTTATTCTCATTTCTTCTCACTTTAACTATTATCAAGGAGAGGCGAGGAAAGGGAAGTAAAAACCATGACAATGTGGTATGTACACACACAACCCCACCCTGCCTTTGCAAATGCAACTATTAGCTGCTGCAGACATGTACTATGTAAAAAAATGAAAATTAAAACGATCACTAGAGTAAGATACAAGTTGATATTTCAGTCATCTTGCTATCTCTGCATTTATAAATGAGTTGAAAAACTTCTATAAAACTGAAATTTCTACTGAAAACTAATGTGCATATTATCCCACAAAATGAATTATTAAACTTATGTAGTTACATATAGTTATTATTTCATGCATCAATGTTTCTTACTCATTTTACACTATTATGTCCCAGAAAATACATCACCACTCACCAGATTTCCCTGCGCCTTCACCACCCATGACAGCAAGCTTCACTTCATTCATTTTGCTTTTCTCCTTCTGACAATCAGTCCAGTATTCTGGAACTGTGCAGAGTTAAACCAAATACATGTTTTACTGACTTCCTTTTTTATTCCTGATCTTATTTTTCTAAGACCAACTCCGCCCCATATTCCTTCCTTCTAATAATAACTTTGAAATGTTTTCCTACTGAAGTTTTCAACATGTTCCATTTTTAAAAATGGGAGTTGCTATTTAGATACTAAGTTTGATTAAATGAATAAACACACATTTTTAAAAGAAGCTTTGCTTCCAGTTCTGTTTTGTGGAACTTTAAATACATCTTGTTCCAAGACCCCAAAATTTAGACCATCTCCAAAGGAAATATGTTTGTATACTTCAGGAGCTGAATCAATATTAATTCTTGAGTCTACATCTAATAATTCTTCCGTGAAACTCAAGAAAAACTGTGGCAACTCAACCACAGAAAGAGGACAGCTGAGGAAATATGAACTCTATGTTTCTGAATTAAGATTTGATACCCATGTAGGTGAATAGCCCAATCATGTTTTTGAATCACAGGCTCTCAAGAAGAAAGTGGAAGTTACAGCTTGAACTAGCTTCTTAATATCTCATTTCTCATTTTACAACGTGGTATGCCAGTAAATAAAAATAAGATTTCTGACTTAAAGTAGAGCAGTCATTGCCACATTGTTTGAAAATGGCGCATTTCCTTCTGTAATACTTTGAAGTTAGGGGAAAAGGGGGAAAATTTGGAGTAAGTATTCTGGCATAATTTCTGTCGTGCAGTGACAAATAAATTTAACATAATAAATGATGAATCTTCCATACTTCTTTTCACCAATTTCCAATACTCCTCAAAGGGTCACATCACTTCCTGTTATTTGTGCCCTTTAGATACGTAAAGGAACTATAGCAAACAGAATTCAATATATCTAAATACTGAGGCTGAAGGGAAACAGTTTATTTAGCAAACATTTATCTGTCACTGTCTTTTGAATTTAGATTATTTCCTCTACTATGAATTTTTAAAGACAAAAATAATCTCTTTAATTTATACAACAACATTAAAAATAAAAATTATTCTTTTAGCCTCAATTATAGGTGACTGAACTATACACGGAATTGAATGCATTAATTTGGAAAAAGGTTACCATCTGAGGACTTCTGCTTGATGTTTTTAGGAAATTGAGTGCACCTGTTATGAGGTGGCCTTGTTCTGAAAGTGACTCCCCAATTAAATGTTACTGGGTTCCGGATTGGTTGACTCTCCTAGAATTAGAATCCAGGCTCTTTTCCTCACAAACTGAGAATTGAATTAAATGAACAAAAAGCAATGGTATTCTTTTATTAAAATAGTAAAAATGAAGAGTAGAGGAGAAGTTGGCTTTGTAGAGCAAGCTTAGGCCATGTAAAAGGAGAAAACACAATGAAATTTTACCCTGAAGAAAGTAGAGCAGGGTACCCTGGAGAAAGACAAGATAACAAGATCATTGGGGTTGTGTCTTTCTATACTGTCCAAATCTCAAGGAAAACCATGAGACCCTCTGCAGAAAAGTCTTGAGAGGTGGTACTGGGATCCGACATCTCAGCCTTAGGGCAGGTTGAGGCCATTGTATTGAGAACATGATGGAGTTCTAGCAAAAGGAGCATGTGTAAGGCTGTGAGAAGGACCTTGTGCATGTGTGTGCACTTGGGATCTTGTAATTACCAGGTCACGACTGCTTCCCTGGCCAGTTTTGCCATGCCCTTCTCTCCTGTCCCATACCTACTGATAAGAGCGAAAGATTTAACTTCATCACATATATAATATGCTGAAGTTGTTGTTACCTAGAGACAGTATTCTTTTTCTTTACATCATCTTCCTCTCTAATTCCATTTTAATTTACAAAATGGCTATAATAAGATAGCAACAACTATTTTCTCTTAGTTCAATGAGAAGAAATTTTGTTTTACCAATAATGATTTGAAAAATTATTACATCTATGCCCTGTGCTCTGTATAACTAAAAGCACAACAATATGCATTGTATCAAATATTGAAATGTACAACGAATGTGTTTTGAAACTGTCACACTGCTACAGATTGTTATTTCTTATTAAAAATAAAAATAATGTGCATCTTTTCATTCTAAACTTGTATCTATGTGTATATAAATTTACAAAAATAAAAAATAAGATAGCAACACAATACTAGAACAGAGCGAGTTTATAAACTTTAATAGAGAGGATAAAACCATGTGCACTGATTTTTAAGAATTAAAAATGTCAGTTTTTAGAAGGAAAAAGTGCTTGGTAAAGAATGTTTGAAAAATCAAAATTCTGAGAGCCACCGCATTACATTATGTAAAATTTTCTAACAGCATCCCAAAGACATATCCATTCACAATAAAAATGAAATGATTTTCTTTTCTATTTATTGAGTCACCCAAATTTATCTAGATTTCTACTATGGTGTTCATAGTCTTACAGGTACAGAAAACACACCAGTTATTACACAGAGAAACATGAAGCTTGTATTTTAGTCGTTGGAATATGGGCATTAAGCAATAAAAAGTACACAGCTACTTATCAGGAGTGTGCACTGTTACAATTTTATCTCTTTGTTCCTTCTGAGATCAGTTTAATCAGTTCTTTTCAGCTAAGATCATTTCCTTGTGCTTCGTACTACAAGTAGCAGCACTGTAGAACTCACAGACAAGAGTGGAGTCACTCAATTAAATCATCAAGAAACAAGGATCTTTATTGCAATACTTTCAAGCAATTTGAAAAGAAGAAGCACTAGCTGTAATACTTTATATCTAAAATGCCAAACAAAGATTCCTGTGTTGGCAGGTGGAGCTTTCGGTTGGTGACTGGATCATAAATGTGTTATTGTATCATAAGTGTGTGACAGTGGATTAGACCGGTGATTGGTTTAGAATAATTGTGAATAAGACTAAACGGATTTACCAAAAACTAAACACTTCATACCTAGATGCAGGTGACATCAACCAAGGAAAAACATCTGTAGAATCTTTCCCATTTTTCCTGCCTGAGCAGAGGAGGAAGAGTTGCTTTTGAGCATAAAATGGCTAGCCTTTCCAACACAAAAAGAGAAACAGCATGTCCAGATCAGAGGAAACCAAACGGTAGCTCTTTGCAGATGGTATCTTCTTCAAGTATATTATCTGCATTCATAGCATAGATAAATCATTCAATAAAGTAACCGGTAACCAGATTAAAAAACATAACAAAAGTGTTAATTATAATAATTATAACTAACATTTAAATACCTCATACGTAATAGGCATTCTGTTTTTAAGAATTTATTTCAGGTGTCTCAGGTACAGTTATGAATTGTAAAATAGTAGAAATGCACTTCTTTCCAAAAACAAAGAAGGTAAGAGGAAGGCCAGAAGAGAGAGAAAAGGAAGGGAAATAAAGAAGATTAGAAAGAAAGAAAGAAAGAAAGAAAGAAAGAAAGAAAGAAAGAAAGAAAGAAAGAAAGAAAGAAAGGAGGGAAAAAGGAGGGAGGGAAATTAAGGAGGCAGAAAGTGAAGGAAGGAAAAGAGAAAGTAAAGATTTCCTAGGCAAAAAGAAAGGGATAAAAAGAAAAAAAAAACACAAAAGAAAGCCATGAGGAAAAGAGAATTAACAAAAAAATTAAACTGAAAATCAATGTGTAATTTTATATAGTGAATTCTGTGGCACCTGTGAAATTAATCTAAAAGTCTACTGTTAGAACTTGCAAAACATGCTTGGAATGCCAAAAAATAAAATAAAATAAGATAAAAATAAATGAAAGTCTAATATTATGTCACCTCAGACTCAATTAAGCTGGCTCTCCCTCAGTATGGATTGCTTCTTTCAAAAGAGAAAATATGCAAGAATAAGTAAAATATCTGTGAGGAAAAGCAATGGCATGGTAAAACAGTAAGAAAATAAAATAAATCTCAATCAAATCATATTAAAATAATTAAATATCATTTATTTATATGCTCATTAAGAGAATAAAATTTTATTACAGGAAGTGAGTATATAGAATTATTCTTATTGCAAATATATAGTTTGAAACTTGTGCTACCTTTAAATTATATCAATACCAGGAGAACAAATCTATAGAAAAGCAAGTTATGTCTAGACCACAAACCAAGTTGAACAATATACTAGAAATATCAAACTCTTTAGATGACATTTAAACCAGAAAAGGTACAAGTTGGTACATTCGAGTCCCTTCCAAGTATTCTTGAGGAACAGGAATTCTTGTTGAGTAAGAAATAATCTATAAGCATAAATAAAAACATTAACAGAAAAAGACACTACAAAGAGTCTATTAAGGTATGATGAGATAGACAATTGGTCTAAAGGACCTGCTTAGGCAAGCTTAGGCAGGTGCAAGTGATGGAAT
The DNA here is from genome assembly GCA_004027025.1 of Myocastor coypus. Lineage (NCBI taxonomy): Eukaryota > Metazoa > Chordata > Mammalia > Rodentia > Myocastoridae > Myocastor > Myocastor coypus. Next base: position 100,023 of record PVJA010000216.1, on the reverse strand, counting down.
TCAATCCCTGGCTCCACATGCCGTGCCAGCCCCACCTCAGGGCAGGCTAAATTGGAAAAAAAAAAAAAAAAGCAAAACAAACAAATAAACAAACAAACAAAACCCACCAGCCTATTAACTGAACTTTGAATCCTGCTTAAAGCACTTAGAACTCTTAAGTATTGCTATCATAAGAGTATGTATCATGTGTTTGTGTTTGTAAAGTTATAAAAAAGAAATATTTATATAAAAGTAAATCATTTTGGATACCAGTTGAGAAATTTATTTCACCTCTAATTTCTACATAATCTACATTGCTAAAGGAATTGAAAGTATAATAAAAATATTTTTGACCTATACCTGTATTTATTTCTGAATATATTTACGTGATAATGTGAAAATTTATTGTTGAAGAGTAATATTTTTTTAAAGAAGAAAGTGATTTCCTAATTTTATAAAAACATGTTTTCTAGTGTCTAGTAAATTTAAACTCTAAGTGTTTAAAGGCATTGGCACATTATGTTGGCATTAGTGAGAGACCTAGGGTGAAAATTTTAGAGAAAAAAAAAAGCACTGAGTGCTAAATTTTGTCTCTTTTCTGCTCTTGAGGCACTTATGCAATATGTTAGGGCATAAATAGTACGGGAAACACTCTCAGTTAAGAAGCAATTACTTCCAAATCATGAGTCCTTCAAAATCTCTTCTAAAGAAATTATTCAAGCACAGACATCTACCAACCCAAGGATGAAACTACTGTGATAATGGCTACTAAAATACAAAGACTTTTATGGCTCACAGTCTACTAATTATTGGGAGCTTCAGGAAGCCAGAAAATTGATTATGTGTATGTAGGTGGGACTAGGCCTTAGTGCCTAAAGCAAACAAGCTACCCTAGTGTTGAGAAAAACATCTTGTCTGATTCAGGGCAGTTATTAGTCACTAAGCAACCTTGTATCATGTGATACAAACTTTGCAAAAGTATAAATAAAGGATTGCCTTTGTGTGCATTGAGTTAGTCTTGCCCATCAAGCAGACTGGCAACCACCAAGCCCAGCTTTTCATCTTACTGTCTATTTTTCTCATTCCTACTGCTATGTCGCCTCGGGGTGGAATCATTCTCAGTAAGACCAATGGATCCCTAGAACTAATTCTGGCTAAAAGATGTGAATCATAAATTTAATAATTGCTTAGTTCATCTGCTTCTATTTTGACATTTCTGTGATTACAAATAGCATCATCTTCCCCAGATGCACTTCTTTGTAATGGATTTTATTGTTATCTGAAAAAGTAGATAAAACCACTTGATACCTAATAAAAGTTCTTCCACATTATTTGGTTTTGTTTGGACTCTTTTTGAAGTCTACACCCATTCATAGTAATTTTTGCCTTATTGTTATTTGGAAGTATGCTTAAAATTTAAATCGTTTAGTAAAAGACAACCTGCAATGCAAACTGTAACTCATTTTTAAAAATCTGTCTGTCTCTGTTTCTCTCCCTTTCTATTGTGTGTAAATGTCTGCCCAAACTCTCAGGCTTATCTTGATGGGCTTTCTTGGTGGTATCTAAGTCTGGATTTTGTGATTAATCCACTGCTCAATGCAGGAGCAAGGGATCAGGGTTTAAGTGTAGGGTTTTTGCTGGATCACTCTGCTGAACTGATTGGCACCTTTCTAATCTCAGCAACTATATGAGATTAAAGATGCTTCTTTCCCTGCTCCTCCTTTGTTAATTTTGCTGTTTTCTGCTACCATGAACTGTTGCTCTTCTATCATGTACCAGTAGACTATAGGCTGAAGCCTTTCCAAACTGCAAGCTAGATAAACCATTCCTTTGTTAATGTTGAATTTCTGTTATTTTTGTCTCACCAATGAGAAAAGTAACTAACACAGAATTTGGTACCTGAGAAGAGGTTATTGTTATGACAATACCTGACCATGAGATTCAGGAGTCCTTGAGAATGGCTGGGGTGGGGGGTTGGAAAGATTCAGAGATGCTGGCTGAAAGTATAGAATTGGAACACCTGGGGCTGTTCTGTGTGGGAGATTCCGGTCAGAGGTCAGGAGACGAGGAATAGAAATCCTGCCATCGAACACCAGGATCAGAAGATTTCAGCTGAGAAAGACTGCATTGACTGTTAGACACCAGACAATATGTATTATGACTTGGCAAAAAGTTTGTCTGCATTTTGCTTATGTCAAGAGACTGCCTAGGGTGGATTGACACCTGCTGCTCAACTTGTAACACCCAGCTGAACTGAACCAATTTGTTGGTGAATGTAGGAAGCCTCCCTGAGCATTGCTACCAATGAAATAAAAAGAAGAATTAGCAAAGAAGAAAACCTGTTGGGGAGCTGTTTTTTCCTGGTGTAACAGGTTCTCCTGAGAAGCTTGTCATACTGACTTTCCTGATTAACATGGCTTATCTCATCGTTAAAGGAGCTCAGGAATTTATTGTCACTGAGAATGACTATAGTTGCCTTTGGGGAAGCTCTGGTCCTTACCTTGAGCACCTCTCCCTGTCTCTGGAAGATAATGATGTTGCACTGTTCAGTCTCCCGGAAAAGCTTTTCATCCCGATTTTCCTGGTGTACATTTAACTGTTTTTGTCATCAGAGGAGCTTGGCACCTTATTGTTTTCTGAGGACAGCTATGGTGCTTTTGGGGGCAGCTCTGATCTTTACTTTGAGGGTCACTTTCTGTCCCGAGTGCGGATCCTCCAGTCTATTAGCATAGATCCTTCATTCCACAGGCATACGTACTTCCTAACTTCCACCACTGACCTTTGAGCCTTCCCGCTGCAAATCTATCAAACAAGCCTGCATGGGATATTGTTGTTGTCCGTTGGCCTCTAGTTGGACTTGTGAGGGCTCTTGTGCTGGACTCTAGGTCTTCAGCTGGATTCTTTTGGTCTTAGTGTGTGGACAGATTTCCAGCACTTCTTTTATTTCTGACTCTTTGAGTGACTATTATAAAATAAGCCTATAAATTACATGTCCTGTATTGTTCCCTTTGTAAGCCCCTCAATACAACACTGCTGGAGACTGATCTGAAAGGTGGCAGGATAATCTTATAGAAGAATTGTCAAGGAAGTCTAACATTGAGATGATGGGATGGGTACCGTTGGGGGCTTTTAGCCAGATTTATGCTGATAATGAAGAGCAAAGAACCCAGTAGAATGATTTGTAAATTGTAAATTTGGCCAGGAAGGAAGCTCCAGTAAAGCGGTGGACTGAAAAAATAGAGCAAAAGAAATCTTGATGGCTGAGAAGGAACAGGAAAATAGAAAAGATGACCTGAAGGCACTACAAGAAGCAGTAGGGCTCCATCCTTTGCAGGCTCAAAATTGCAAAAGTAAAAGATTTTTCTTTGAGGTGAAAGTCTCACATCATGTTCCACAATGACAACAGTGTAGAAAGTTTATTCAGAATTGGATTTATACTGCTAAATGATGCATCACTGTAATGTCTTCAGCAAAGACAAAGGGAAGCCTGGCTATTTCTCCAGCTGGCAGCCTACCTTGGCAGCATCCTTGTGACATTGGTCTGAGATATATGCAAAATGAAAGAGTTATGCGTTTAGAAAGGTTTCCAACCAGATTTAAGCAGAAGGTCTTTGAGGCCAGGTAATGTGCTCTTGAGAGGGCACCATGTGAAGATGCGGACATGACATGAAAGATGCAGTAGAGTCATAAGAAGATTTGAGGACCCAGGAACTTGAATCATCTAAGGAAAGTTGCAAGGAAACAGTAAAGTGGGCCCAAGAGAGAAGCCACAACCACTGGAGTGCCATGGGTTGAGCTACTCAAGACCACTGAAGCTTATATCTTGCCACAGATTGCTTCAAATGTTGTTTATGGAACTATAGGGCTTAGTGTCTGCCCTGCTACATTTGGGACTTATTCTTGTCCCATTCCTCCTATTCATTCTATTTACTCATCACCCTAGTGTTCATTCAGTCTCCTAAATGTGGAGAACCCGGCTCTTTCAAAGTTTTACAAAGTTTCATTGTACTATCCCTTTCAATGTTTGTACGTTTTCCGTATTCTGTTCATTTGAATCTATTATTAATAGATTTTGTACCTACAAGATTGATTCTCAGTAATTCTCATGTTTTTTCTCCTATACATCTATTCTAGGTCTTTAAAACTCACTTTTATTGGTGATCTCTATCTGTCTACCTAACTGCAGGAAATATTAATGTATTAGTATATTTACATGCAACATGCTTAATGTACTGCCATGTAATAATTATATTTATGAAAACCACTTAGATTTCAAAGGTTTCTGTTTGAAAATTTGTATTTTGCATTTATTTTATGTTTGTGCATGCATTAATTTCATTTTAGAGAAAAAGATAAAGTGTGACATATTTCCGTAGTAAAATGTGTAACTATACATAATTCTGTTAATAATTGTAGTCAGTTTGTTCTATGGCACAATATAACATACCATAGAACATATTATTTTATCATATGATATATACCTATAAATTTATATACATGTAAATTACAATTGGACAAGGCAGAGATGTTTTTATAACTCTCAAATAATTTTAAAACTAAGTTAACATCATTAATATAATTAATCTATAGAAATTATGACTTCATAATACTAACTGCTTTTAGAACATGCTTTGGAAGATAATTTTTCATATGGAGATCATATTATAAAGAAATATCTTATTCAACATGTAAAACTAGCAATTAACTAAATTATATGGACTTACTTTTTGTTTGCAAAAAGTGATGAATAGCTAACCAATTTTCAAAGATTTTGAAAGCCTATCTGAGACAAAATAGTTGAATGGCTGTGATAATTTTTCTCAGTGTGTATTCTTGTAATACCAATTATCTTTTCAAGGTAATGATCCTATATTTATTTTACTCTTTTCAATTACTTTTGAAGTGTTTATTGTTTCATATGGTCTTAGTTTTCCTCTACCTTTATAATAGCTGAAACAGGATAATAGCTAGTGGTAATTACGACTCGGCTTGTCACTCTTTATGTCAGTATTTCTGTGGACGCCAAGTGATTTCATCTCTAACAGTTTAGTTTTTCTCAAAAGTAAGCTAAAAATTTAGTTAGCTTCTTCAAGCTAAAGAAACCTTTGGAAAAAACAAGTGACCGTGATCTTTACAAGGACCTTCCTTCCCTGTGCCAACTGCTCTACGGCAGGCTTGAGTATGTGAGGTCAGGGAGTACAAGCTCTTCAAGGATGTGCTTAAAAGGCTGAGCAATATGCTTATGACAAGAGTATCTCATTTATGTATTTTCACTCCTTTTTATTATAATTCAAAAGCTGCCCAGTATTAAGGTTGCTATAGTTTGAACATCAAATGTCCCTCAAAAACTTGGAATTTATCTTGGTTCCCAGCTTAGTGCTGTAGCAGGGAGGTGAAGCTCAGGAAATAGGGCTTAGAGGAAGGAAGTTTAGTCACTGTGGTTGTGCTCTTGAGAAGACTGTGGGATCATGACTCCTTCCTCCTTATTTCCTGGATTATGATGCGAGCCCTTAGCTCCCCTACATACCCCTTGCCATCACTACTAGCAATCCTAAAGAGGTCCAAAGTGAAGAGCTTGGCGCACATAGGACTGAAAACTCCAGATCCATGCATTAAATACCGCGACTCTTACCAATTAATTATCTCAGATGTTTTACTGTTGGGATAAAAAACTAATATAAAAATAGCGTTCTGAAAAAAAAAATGGTGGTTAAATGAGTAAATAATTATGCCTGGCTTCTAAGCCTGTTACAAATAGACAAATAATAATTCAAAGAATAATACACATGAAATAAATGTTCCCAATAAGTGAAAGCTGTCCTCCAATATCTTTCTTTGAAGACAATATTAGTCAGTTTCACTATCACTGTGCCAAAATACTCAGCACCTACATCTTAGTTACTTTGTATCACTGAGACAAAATACCCAGTACCACAAGATAACAACAGAAAGATCCCCTTCAGCTCATAATTTCTAGAGGCTTCAGTCCAATGTAAGCTGGCTCCAAGGCAGGACAGCGTGGTGGAAGGGCATAACAGAGAAGGAACAGTCCATGCAGGCAAAGCGGAAATCAGCAAACCAGGCAGTGAACCAGAAAGCCCGCCTTCTTTCCGTCCCTTTACATTCCATCGAGTAAAAGTTTATTAATTAGAACCAATCAGGCTCAAGATGGGGCTTCCAGTGTCCACATTTTTAATGTTATTGTCATGCCCTTAATCTACACTGACACATCTTAATCCAGTCACCATTGAAACTACCCACTTATAACCACATGAAGCTCTGAGTAGTCATGTAAGTAGAAGCTATAACAGCCCATAATTTTAAAAATGCAGAGCTTTGTTTTCAGAGAACTCATTTTTCACAGTTATCGCATGGATGACACTACCCCTAAGCCTCCTTGGGGCATGCCTGCACCTGCCTTTCCATACCCAGTTCAGTGAACAAAAAGAAACACTTTCCTAGGTGACCTTAGATAAGCAGAGTGCCACTGGGGTCTCTTGAAGCCAAATCTTTCAAAGGAGTTCAGTCTTTTTCATCTTTGAGTCAGTGATTGCTAGGGTCTGGTAATTTTCTAAAATTCCCTCAATGTATCTAGATGAGGAAACATTCTGACAATCAGTAACTGAAGCATATAAAACTCCAAATAACATCAACCCTATTAAAACCATACCCAGACATATAATAATCAAGATTCCAGAAATTCAGCACAGGAGCAGTATGCTAAAAGCCACTAAAGAAAAGAAACAGATCACATTTAAAGGAAAACCCATTAGAATAATGGCAGATGTCTCTTTACAAACTATCAAGTCAAGAAGAGCATGGAACAAACTACTTCAACTCTTGCAAGAAAATAAATTCCAACCCAGATTGCAATGCCCTGCAAAACTCTCCTTCAAGTTCAATCAAGAAATGAAATACTCCCATAACAAAGAACAACTAAAGAATTTCATGATGATAAAGCCAACCCTGCACAGTTTACTAAAAGGTAGTCTAGATAGGGACCAAAATGACCACAACTCCATGAAGAATGGTAAGAATCCACCAAATAGGGCCAACAATTAAACACAGGAGAAAAAGAGGTATATTGAAGGACATTGTTTTGATGGACAAGTAGCACTTATTTTCTTCCTTTTTTTTTTTTAAGAATTTACTTTATTTTTTTCTTGTTTCAGAACTTTTGTTTGTTTATTTATTTGTTTTTATGGCCGGCTCAGCCTGCCCTGAGGGCAGGGCTGGTGCAGCATGTGGTGCCGGGGATCGAAGAACCGTGGTCCCTGTAGCCACCCAAGCTTTCCTAAGCAGGTGCTTTAGACCATTGAGCCATCCTGCCGGGCCCAGCACTTATTTTCACTTTTTGTGACAAGAGATAAATATTCGTCATTAAGGTACAGTTGACTAAAGCTTGCTTCTCTCAAAACTTCTGTTTCTATGGTGGTTGTGTGTGTTAGCTTAACTTTGTCATAGGCACTCAGCCATTAGGTCAACCATATTCTGGGTATGTTATAAGTATGTTTTAAGATGACATTAATATCTAAATAGTAGGTCAAATAAAGCAAATTTGCCTTCCCATTGTGGGTGGTCCTCTTCCAATCAGTTAAAATGCTGAATAAAAAAAAAAAAAAAAACAGAAAAATAACAACTGATCATCCTGAACGTAAGAAGGGATTTGCTCTTACATCACCACAAGAAACTTGGGCATTGATCTTTCCCATTTCAGACTTGAATTTCAACTTTGGTTCTCCTTAGATATCAAGCCTGACTAGCTTCTGTCTAAAACCTCTATCATTACTTTTTCCCAATTCTCAATCCTTTGAACTTATGACACATCAACAACACTGCTGTGTATCAGATTCCTGTGACTGCAACAAATATCTAAGCTCAATAAACTTTGTTTGAATGTTTCAGAATTTTCACTCCAGGTTGGGTTAATTCATTGCTATCAGAGCTCTAATGGGACAGTGCATCAGGACAGGGCCTCATGGTAAAGTATATTACTTACCGGCTGATACGGAGGCTCACCATATTTTCTTCCCTGGGATCATGAAGGACTTTAGATTTTGCTGAGGAAAAACCTGATAAAAAAAAAAGAGCCTCCACTCTTTAAATTTAAATGTAAAGGACTTAAGTTTCTGATGTTTCTATTTGCAGGATGTCAGGTAGAGACTCCCGTCAGCTCATAGAGGCTACCTAGTTATCAGTCTCATTCTTTAGCTTTGTTCTTATGCCCTTGTATAACATCACAGCACACTCATCAAAGCCACCAGTTGAGTGCAGTCTCTATAAACCTCTATAAGGTATGCCAGCAAAACAAAGATACACAGATAGATAGATAGATACATAAGTTCACAGCTTGTAACATGATAGACTGTGCTCTTGGAATATAATATATGCATATTATAGGAATGGTGTGACTTTTACCATATTCTACTGTTTGGAGTCAGATCCTAGTTCTCGAACTTAAGAGGATATGATTACACCCATATGTGATTCACTTAGTGCTATGACTTAAATATTTTCCCTTCCAAAACTTACACAATAAGTTTTGTATTACTAACATAAAAGCGTTGGAAGGGAGATCTTAGTTTGGAGTTTTGCGAAATATATTAAAAATATTTCTGTGAATACATTTGCAGCCCTGTTAATAGCTATTGTATGTGATAATAATCTAATCTGTTGGCCTGTGTACTGAAGCAGAGATGAAATTTGAAGTAAGTAGCCAGAAGAACACTCCTAGTAATAAAAGTTACACTGTCAGACACAAGTTCTTTATCAAATACTCTGAGACTCTTTTGTACCCTACTCTGCTGCCTCTTGGATTTCATACATCTCAGTTCAAAGGAATATAATTTTTTAAGTACTTACTCAAGGTGATACATTTATAGGCTTGGAGGGCTTTATAGTGAAATACAAAATGTTACAGAAACCATGTTTTTTGTGTGTGTGCAGGGCCTCACTCTGCAGCTCTCACTCAGAGTGATCCTCCTGTTTCCTGCCTCCCACGTGCTGGGATTACAGGCACTTGCTCTCATGCCTAGACTCCATCACTGACTCAGAGAAATCAATTTAAAAAAAAAAAAATAACACTGCTGTAATACTTTGCATAGCACTTAAAATATACAGTAATAAACATTCTAGATTGTTTATTACTGTTCTCTATTGACTAACTTAGTTTAAAATATATGATTTTCACTTAAAGAGCTGGTGATGTAGGCAGTTATTTTATAACTTCTACTATAGATAAATGCTATGCCTTTGGTAAAATTCAGTTATTTATTTATCCAAGAAAAGACTTTTCTCTATCCTTCTAATAATTAAATTCTCCCCAAAGGCACTCCAGCTGAGAACCAAACCCTTCTCATGAGAGTCTGCAGCATAATTTCCTTTCCGTAAATGCATGCAACCTCGTGACACTCTTCATTTCTGGACACGTTTCCCTAACTCAGTGATGTCAGAACAGGATCACCTGCTTCCATATAGGTTAAACAGAATGGCAGTCTCTTATAGAGATCTTTGAAAATATACTGAAAAAGGCATATTTAATCAAGGAGCGAAGATAGCAATTTTTCCTCAAAGTGAATGCTGTATTTTACATTACCAGCAACTTGATATACTTTCTTCCCCATTAGGAAACATTTTTAAGGTCTTTTTTATGACTAGCTTGGCTCTAATGGAATTATTCCCATTATTCCCTGTCCACCAGATAAAAACTGTACCCATGTACACTTGGGGAATCAGACATGGGACATAATCTTTTGGATTTTGTTTCAAGCCTCAGGTTACCTCCCCGCCAAAAGATCCATCTTTGTTACTGTGTTTCATATACCAGTCTCTATAACAGTTGAGCACAATCTTCAGTCTGAGGTGCAATGTTTCTAGGTGGTCCTGATGATAAAATGAACTTAATAATTCAGTCAAATCTTGCTGAATTACAGGAGATTAATATAAAGAAACAATGAGGTTTCACAAATGTCCAGGACAACTACAAATGACAGTGAATGAATGGATACCAGTGGGACAGATAATGAATGAATAGTTCTTGAAAAAATGGTTACAAGTTGCTTGCAGAAACAGAATGGGTTATGGTGTAAGGATAGCTCAGCTATCTAAGCACCTGCCTGGAAACCACAAGGACCTGGGTTCTAATCCTGATACCATGTGCTGTGTTGGTCCCACCCAGGAACACTGTCCTGGCCACAGAAACCAGGAGTGGTCATATGCACCCTAATTTCAGGGCTAGGGAGCCTGAAACCAAAAGGATCTCTGTGAGTCCTAGCTGCATAGTGAGACCCTGGACTACATGCATAAACAATTTTTTTAAAGATTAAAAACAAAGAAACAGAATTAAATTGAATGAAAAGTTTTCAGCACTAAAATACTAAGACATAAACTATTAATAGGTGTTAAGACTCTAAGTAAGACATATCATTCTGATTCCAGCATTATTATATGTGGGAATAAGGAGATGGGAGCAAGACATTAACACGGAGAAGACAACATTGCAAACAGAAAGTATGATTATTTGATTCACTTAGATAAAGAATGAGATATATTACATTTATCTATGATCATAAACATTACTTGATGCAATTATTGAAGAAAACACTTGACCTTTAGCAAAATAAATCACTTAGCATTTGAGTCTATGTAGAAAGTTTAGATTTGGGTTTTTTTAAATATATGATTTCCAGGGCTCGGCAGGATGCCTCAGTGGTCTAAAGCGCCTGCTTGGGAAAGCTTAGGCAGCTGCAGGGACCGCGGTTCGATCCCCGGCACCACATGCTGCGCCAGCCCTGCCCTCAGGGCGGGCTGAGCCGGCCAGAAAAATAAATAAGCAAACAAACAAAAGTTCTGAAACAAGGAAAAAAAATAATAAGTTCATTTTTTAAAAATAATAAATAAATAAATAAATGATTGACAATTAGGTTGTAGTAATACATTCGGATGAGTGGGAAGAGTGTGCATTTCCTGTACTCATTTCATGCCATGGGTGTCCACTGCCTTTCCTCTACCATGCTGGAAAAAAAAAAAATTACAACACAGAGCATTTAAGAGCTACAAGGACGCTAAGTGTTTGGGCTCTGGCCTTTACAGAAATAAAAACACTATTTAAAAAGAATTTGGTAAACACCTGCATGGATAGCTATTTTGAACAGCATAGATAAGTTCTTTATGTTAGGAGAAAACTCTATGTTAGGTTAAACATTATGTGCATGATGAAACAGCTTTTGGACTGAACATCACTGATATCATATAGAAAACTGCAAATAAGTTTGGGTAGAAATATAAACTAGTCTCTGGGACTGGAGAGATAACTCAGAGGTGTAAGTGCATTCCTGGAAAGCATGAGGACCTGGGTTCAATCCCCAGTACCACATGTTGTGCCAGCCCTATACCCTTGCTGAACACACCAGGCATGGTGGTGCATACCTGTAATCCCAGTGCTGGGAGGGTGAGCCAAGGAGATCACTATGAGTCTGAACTGCATAGCAAGAACCTGTACCAAATAAATTATATATATACATATCATATATAATAATTATATAATATATAATAATTATATATGCAGATATATTATATTTATATTATATAATATATAAATATATACTATATATATTTAATATACATTAGTCTCTGTCAACACCTATAGGGAATCTACTGTGTTTCTTGTGGAAAGGGTTATAACACACCTATACATTAATCTCATATTTAATAAAAAATTGATCATATATAAGTAATTAGAAAATCTATGCTTTTGATAAGTCTTAGAATTAATATTGAGCTATGTTTTCCTATAAAAATATAATCTGATTTCTAACATACTAAAATCTGGAATGTATACTTTTTAATGTATTTTTGGTAGAAGGTTGACAGGGTCTCACTACACAGATTAGGCTCACAGTGATCCTCCCATTTTTCAGCCTCCCAAGCACTGGTATTACAGGTATGCACCACCATGTCCAGTCTCAGTCACTGTCTTAGTGCACTCCAGGGCACTGTCTTAGACAGGGTCAGCACAGCATTCCAGGGATCGAATCCAGGGCCCTGCATCTGTTGAAGCAGGTGCTTTAGTCTGCTAAGCTATCTAGCTGTCTCTAAAATACATGCATTTTAATTAGTTGCCATTTTGTAACCACTAATTGACGATTTCAATAAATTTCATTCTCTTTTACAGAAGATGCATAGGTAAAATGAGACAAATGTCCAGAAACAAGCAGAAGAGGATTCTGGACATGTTAGGTAACTCACAAGAGAATGCTCGTCCACCTAACACGTTTATATTCCAAGTTAGGAAAAAAAAAAAAAAAAACTAAAATGTTCTGTTAAACCTGTGACCCAAATCAGCAATTTTTAAAGATTTCATGTGGCTATGCTTGAGATTATATTTATTTTTGAGGATTTTAGTAAAAACCAAGTAAGACATAATTTAGAAATGATTTTAACTAATTTTCAATTTCTTTAAACATAAAAGAATTCAGATTTATGTCATCAAAGTACTGACTGGTTTAAACCCGGGCTGAAATATCTCATAGAGAAGAACTTAAAAAAGGAAACAAACACATACCAAAAATAACTTTAAGAATAAATTATAAGACAGCCTAAAAATAAAACAAATGGGAACCAAACAAAAAATAAATAAATAAATAAATAAACTTGTCCTGAAAAGAACCTAACTGTAGAGCTACAGCCTAAACACACTGTGAGGTAAAAGCATATTAAATTTTGAAATCTGTACACTTATTTCACCAAAAGATTCTTTAGTGCCTGTTCTTGAGGTAATTTCTTTGGCTGTATGTATGGATTGAAACATAGTTGATCTTTCCTCTATGAAATGATATATTGCTTTAGTTTATCTCCTATTATTGTTTTTGAAAAGTGAAACATCAGTCTTGGGAAAGTATTGATCCTTTCTCTTTTTATTTTGCATTTGCATTTAGGTGCCAGGCAAACTTTTTAAAATATGTATTTAGGTGGACAACAATCTTTCTCTAGAGTATTTACCTTTGTGTTTCTCCGTTTCCCAGTAATGTGCTCTAACATGTAGCTTTTGTCTTACCTAGTTTTATGTAATTTTATTTGATATTTCTGCGTTGTCATCAACTATATAAAATACTCACCTAAGATCTGTTTATATATAGCCTGTTAGTGTTCTATTTTATTCTTCCGGATATCAGTTAGCTATAAATTAGCATTCTCTCAGTTTTATCATGCTTTTTAATGTTAGTTTCATACTCTTTCCCTCTTCATCTTTGGAGATCATGCAGCATGCTGACTCTCTTCGTGTTAAAATTCCACTTAGCTGTTTTTTTTTGTTGTTGTTGTTTTTTTGTTTGTTTGTTTGTTTGTTTGTTTGTTTTTGTATTGTATTTAACTAGTCTAGGGACAGAAAAAAAAGACAAGATTAAATTTTGGTAACTTGTGAGATGTGATTAAAGATGCTACTTATGGACCCATGGAAAATAACAAGGACTGGTGGGCTTCTTCAGAAAAAAAACAGCAACTAGCAGCAGATAGGCTACTACTATACCTGTGCCAGAAGATATAAAAGGACTGAAAGAAGCTACATGGTGTCCAACAACCAACAAGATTCCTGCAGGACTGGGGAAGACCAACTCAGAGTGACTCACAAAAGAAGGATGATGAAAATAATATTTCAATCTTATTCTTCTGTCACTCTCCAGTTGTCTGCAGTGGGCCCAACAGGCACTTCCAACAAGAATCCAGAAAGCAGGGAAGCTCATCAGCAGGCTTTGTCCTTATTTGGAGGGATAAAGAACAGCAATCAGCATAACAGCTATCTTAGCCCCCAGAGCCTACGGAGTGGTTTGAAGTCCTGCTATCTAACATTTAAGGATGCCCTGTAGATGTTACTTTCAAGGGGATATTTACAAAAAGAAGGAAGTGGGAGGGAAGGAAGGAAGGAAGGAAGGAAGGAAGGAAGGAAGGAAGGAAGACCATTGTATCATAGAGTGAAGCTTACTGGAAATATTTTTATTAATTCAATACAGTGAGCTGATACCACCTCTATTTTCATTCATTCCTAAGAAAAGAGGTTCATTATGGGGCTGACAATAGAGGAGAAATTACTTTTATTCAGCAGGCCACTCACTTTTGGAGTGAAGATAGCATGATTTTTCCTTTATATAGCAGATGGAAATCTAATATGGTATCCTTCAACTTTATTTCTTGTCCCTGATCAGAAAACATTGTCCTCAGTTTCTCTGGGACTAAATTTTAATCTAAGAAAACAATTTCAATCATCTATCCCATAAAATAGTATAGAATAACTTTGCCTTAAAATGCCAGACAATGAATTTGATTCTCAGACAAATCTTTGTGGCTATACCTACGTTTCAAACCATTCTTCTGAAATAGTCTCAGTACAGCCTCATAAAAGGTAAAATCTGCACTCAGGAAATGAACAGCCCTTCCTTCTCTTGTTCATGTTGTGCCATGATCCAAATAAATAATTTAAAGCTGTCTGTGAGAGGATAATTATGCCAATTAGGTTTATTTGATTGTGCTCCTGAAAAATTAAAGCTCAGAAAATTAGTCTTTCAATACTGCAATTCAATTCTTTGTAATTCTCAACAATAGTAAAATTTTCCCTTAAGGTGACCTTCAGAATAGTTCAGTTAAATTTGAAAGATCACTGTGACTATCAAAAGGAAATTAGGGTACGACATCAGCTGTGTGTCCTGCATGGGTTTTATAGCTTTCAGAATTTATGCTAAGTTCTGTGACTATTTTAACCTCATCTTTGTAGGATGATAGGATGGAAAGTCTACAGTTTTTAACCAAGACTGACTGCTCTAATTCCTGATCCTAGTTCGATGGCACAATCACATAGATAAAAAAAAAAAAAAAAAAACTACAGAACGTAGTTTTTCAAATATTTCTTGTAAATATATCTGAGTTACAACCACATCTTGCTCTTTGGCTGCCAGTTCTAGAGCAGATATTCCACTGTTTCCATTAATCACATGGCTCATTCCTCCTTGGCCCTGTCATGGATAATTTTTTACCCAATGTTTGCTACCTGCTTCATAGATTATCTTCACCACAACTCTGCTAATGGATGGACTAAATTCACATATCAAGCTTGGCCTTCGGCAAGTATACAAAGCCCCATTAGGATTTACTTTTGTGAATGTAAACCAGTATATTCAGGACTAAAACATCTCTCCATTATGTCTGATCAATACAGATATGTAATACCATTTAAAAACCTCTATTTGGTAGAACAAGAATTACAAAACAAATAAAAATGTTAATGCCATTCAAAGCCACCAAATGTTCTGTTCTATAGAAGTATCTGCTCTGTGGATGGGAATATTTTATTAAAGAACTCCCCAGGGAATTTGTAGATGAAGTTGGCTTTTTATAACAGGGCATGCTCAATAGTGCCCCAAATTTAATCAAATGGCCTTTGAGATAATAATAGATCTGAGAAGGAGATGTTGTTTTTGACAGATTCATCTTTTAGCGGCATCAACTAAATGAATTTGGGGCAGTCCTTCACATTTTTGTTTGTTTGTTTGTTTTAAGTGCTAAACTGAAGGTTGAGAAGAAAAAGAAGAAGGCTCTTGCTATCATTACAAAACCAGTTGGTGGGAACAAGAATGGAGGTAGCCAGCTGGTTAAGCTTTGAAAAATGCCTAGATACTACCCTACTGAAGATGTGCCCCAAAGGCTCTTGAGCCACAGCAAGAAACCCTCCAGTCAGCCTGTGAGGAAACTTCAAGCTAGCATCACTTCCGGCACCATCTTGATCATCCTCACGGGGTGTCACAGAGGCAAGAGAGTGGTCTTCCTGAAGGAGTTGGCCAGTGGCTCGATACTTGTGACTGGGCTTCTTAGTCTTATTCATGTTTCTCTATGAAGAACACACCAGAAATTTATCATTGCCACCTCTACAAAAATTTTTATTAGCAAAGTGAAAATCCCCAAGCACCTTACCAATGTTTACTTCAAGAGGAAGAAACTGCGGAAACGTAAACACCAAGAGGGCAAGATTTTTGACACCATGAAAGAGAGATACCAGATTTCAGAGCAGCACAAGGTGGATCAGAAAGCAGTGGACTCACAGATTTTAGCAAAATTCAAAGCTGTTCCTCAGTTCTGGGGCTACCTGCGATCCATTTTTGCTCTGACAAATGGAATTTATCCTTATGAATTAGTGTACTAAATTTCTTACAAAGAAACTAATTAAATTATTGATACATTAAAAAATGCAAAGAGACGACACTGCCCACACGTGCACTGAGACAGTGATTGAGATTGGGCATGGGGGTGCTCATCAGTAGTCTCAATATGTGGGTGGCTGAAAACAGGAGGATCACTGTGAGTCTGATCTATGGAGTAAGACCCTGTAGCCACTTTAAAATACATTTTAAAAAATACAGAGAGATACAAGAAGCAAAGACAGGTAATACTTGAAACTCATGTAAAAGGGAAATTAAGTACCCTCAAAAAATTTGATAAGGGTAAATAAGATTAATGGCACCATTTGTTAAGATTAAAAGAGTACAAAACATCAGGAGTTGGGACAACTCACAGATGTAGAGAATTACAGCTTGATATTGGTGTGGAGAACTGATCACTGCATTTTGAACCTCAAGATTAAAGGGTTGCAAATAAATAAATATGAAGTATTGTAAGTAACAGTGATATTTTCACAGATGTTTGGATGGAGATGTGCATTTTGGAATTATCAATATAAAAAATGAAAGCTCGACATGAAAGGCAATATTTCTGCACCTCAAAAAAAATTAAGGCTGGTAAGATAGCTCAACAATCTAAAGTATCAGCTTAAGCCAGCTTAGGCAACCACAGTTTGATCTCCAGCACCACATGATGTGACAGCCCCACTCCCATGGCAGGCTGAGCCATAAAGAAAGGAAGAAAGAAAAGAAAGAAAGAAAGAAAGAAAGAAAGAAAGAAAGAAAGAAAGAAAGAAAGAAAATTTGATCTCCCTAAAAGCCATTATTGCTCTTTGTGCGGTTTAATATTAGTGTTTGCATTAACACCTTTCTAAAATTTAATTTGGGACTGAGGAGATAGCTCAGTTGCGTAAGTGCCTGCCTCACAAGTGCAGGGTCCACAATTCAAGCCCTGGTACTACATGCCGTGCCAGACTCAGAACCACAGACATGTCATGCTGGCCCTGGAGCCAGGCATGTTGGTGCACTTCTGTAATCCCAGCCTGGAGAGGCTGAGATAGGAAAATCACTATGGATCTGAACTGCATAGTGAGACTTTGTATATATCTGGTAATACAAAAAACTAGCGGAAGACAGCACTGTGCATTACAACAAATATGGTGACATTCATATTATTCAATTAAGAGAAATCCTGCATCACTTGCAGTTTTTTCTGTCCTAGTACTATTTTGTACTCTTTTTTAAAAATAAAAAAAATTAAAAGAATAAAATAAAATATAAATAAATTTAATGTTATGGATATATGGTAGATAAACATAATGATAATATTTATCATAGGGAATTTGTACTCGTACCTGATATGTCTTGATTCTCCTTTTATTCTCCCAATTTCCTCCCATCCCTTTGACCTCCCCATCCTTTATTAACACTTTGTCTTCAGGGAGAGTTTTCTTTATCAAGTTGCTTCTACCATTGAACTCGTAGCATTATTGGTTACCTGGAGGTATGGCAAAAGTCCAGAGCTCTGAACCCCAGTTTTCTGTTAATTACTTGCTGTATTTTTTAAAACCCTAGGAAATTCATATACATAATAAAAAACAAAAGAGTTCCACATCAGTTCAAAGAATGGTGAGAAGAAGGGAAAAGGATAACGGAAAGACCGCACAGCCTTTCTGCCCAGATGCTAGGCCAGGGTCCAGGCCGCTAGTGCTTTAGACCATTGGTTGTTCCTATTTAACATGCATCTTTGTGCTGATGCTGCCTGTTTTATCTAGAAAGATTCATCTCGAAAATTCTTTTAAATGCTTTCCATAGTTTTCTCTCCTATCGATGGCTTCAGTTTCTACAATGTTATCTAACTCAGGCAAACATGATCCCAAAATATTCCATGCAAAATTTCAGGAATAATGGATACGTTTTAAATTGTATGCCCTTCTGAGCAATGTGAAGGAATCTCATAGCACTTCCCCCTTTCCCGGAGAAGAGGGAAGCCAGCCCTAGGTCCTTTCTCCCTCATGCTCTCACCGTGTAGCCACCGTGCAGCCCTCCAAGTTATCACTGCTGAGCTTTAGGTGTCCAGTGAACTTTGGAGGTATCCTGTATAGAAAAATGAGGTTGCTACAGGTGATGTGGTGGTCAAGAATAACGTGCAGTCCCGAGACAAGATTAACCCATGACTCCCGACAGGTAATATTTTGAGCAAGGAGCAGAGGGAATAAAGACAGAGGTTCCATTTCAGAATAAATGTTCATATTGGGACCATCAGATGAATGGTTCAAGAGGTTTTAAGAGATTGTTCGATTGAACCCTTATAGTCAGAATGTGTCTTAGAAGATGCTTCTATACAATCTTCTGTGTTCAGTGATTTTTTTAAAAATCTGTATCATTTCTAACTTTTTTCCTGTTTTTTTGATTCTCTTAAAAAATTTCTACCATAGAATTTGCTTCCCTCCATCTCCAAACAGAAGTAAGCAATGCAGATTCTATTGGTGCATATGTACAAGGTAAGGGGGATATCTTACACATGAGGGAAACTGTACCCCTTGACACCAGTGTCCCTTCCTCAAGCCCTGCTCTCAGTCTCCACCCTTAACCTCTGGCCTAGCAACTCATTTGCCAGTTTCTTTTTTTTTTTTAATTCATAAATTGTATACATTTTTATCGATTTAAGTTTTTTTGTTTGTTTTTTTGTTTTTTGTCTTTTTTGAGACAGGGTCTTGCTATGCAGTTCAGGCTGGCCTTGAGCTCACTTTTGTAGCCCAGGCTGGTCTCGAACTCACATCAATCCTCCTGCCTCAGCCTCCCAAGTGCTGGGATTACAGGCATGAGCCACCACGCCCGGCTCGATTTAAGTTTATTTTAAGGGGTAAAAATAGCAGAAACAAAGATAGAAAAAACAGTAACAAGTAAGAGTACATATAGTATAGAATTTCAAGACAAGAAAAATGTAGCAATGGTTGCATTACACAGTGTTCAGTGCTTTGATCTCATACAAATGTACACTTTAATCCAGGCTATTTTTTCTCAGAATTTTGAAATTTTATGACGTTTCTCACAGCTAAAAGGCTCACAATACAAACCATCCCAAAAGAAATGTAAATGTAAATTGTTCCTTTACAGCTTGATTTATTTCATTACTTTATATTATTTTATAGATATTCTTTTCATTTAAAAATTCTCTCTTTGGGCCAGGCGGTGGCCCATTTACGAATTTAACATTTATGCCAAAATAAAGGTGTTGCGAATTTTCAAAGTAAAATTCATTAATCTTGGAAAAGTCTGTAATACAAATTTGTATTACTAACTCTTATGATTTCACCTACAAAAGTGCTAACTATATTAGCAGAAATTCACCCTAAAACCTCAGCATTTTCACGCAGTGAGAGGAGTGAGGTTGAGATGTTCTGAACCAACTCATGGCTCCACTGCTTCTAATTTTAGGATAAGACTGACCTTTCTCAGAGGCAGGTTTTGAAAGGAACATTCACATGACTTTTGGAGACTTAAAATATTTGAAACCTTAACCCTTGTGTTTAAATGATTGATGACCATGCATTTCCTATTTTATACCTATGATATGGTGAAAACCTGTGTTATTTTGACAATTTGATGGCTAAGAACTTTAAAGAATTTCCTTCCCTTAAAATAGCACCAAAGCTCTCTTATGATATGAGGTTGATTAGTTCAATTCTTTTTAATTAGAACTTATAGTTCCTCTTATATAAAAATTATGTTTGTCAGTGCCCGCTTCTGCTGGCCACTGATATCAAAAATCATAAGCAAAAAAAATAATTTTTTATAGAAATAAGCTGGAATATCCTGAAAGAATATTTGAAAGATGGAGTTGGGATTTCTTTGGGAAAGTAGCAAGCATAGTTGTAGTTCTTCAAGGAGAAACAGTACATAGTCCTGGTCCTATTAAACTGGAAACGGAGGTGGTTTGGAGCAGCTCCATATTTCCCATGCTACTGAATTTGTAGGCAAAGTAAGGAATCATATTATGGCTGGTGTAATTAATTCTAATTTTTCCAGGGAAGCTAAGTCATTGTTGCTCTATGAAGATAAGAGAAATATATCGGAAAAGTAGAGAGTATCAAAGATGGGACCCTTAGTGTATCTCTTATTGCAGTTACATACTCTACCACTGAGCTATATCCCCAGCATATCTCTTTTTATAAATGCTAGTACCTGGGAAATTTTAAAATATCCTTTTGATGACTTCGAGAGACCTGCAAGAGCTCAATCTGTGTAAATATGTAGGTTTCAACCACTTCATCAGAAGAAAGACCATTTCTGAGATACTGATTGGAAGTGTACAAGTCTATTTTCTATTGCTATTGTAAAATATTTGAGACTAGGTAATGTATAAACAAAAGAGGTTTTATTTATCTCAGAGTTATGGAGGCTAATATTTCAAGACTGTGGATCTCCATTCATTCAACCTGCCCTGAAGTTTGTTTTGTTTTATTTTGTTTTGTTTTTTCTTTTTGAGACAGGGTCTTGCTATGCAGTTCAGGCTGGTCTTGAGCTTACTTTTGCAGCCCAGGCTGGTCTCGAACTCGCAGTGATCCTCCTGCCTCAGCCTCCCAAGTGCTGGGATTACAGGTTTGCGCCATCATGCCTGGCCTGCACTGAAGTTTTATTGGAGAAATATGCAAGGAAGAGTTCATGTAGTGAAACAGGAACATTGAGAGAAATTGAAGAGTCATGTTTATGCCTTTTGAAAAACTCAATCTTGTAGTGGCAAACAAAAATTTAACGGCAAGTACCTGTTAACATTCATAGCTAAAATGTCTCCTAAAATTCACTTGTGTGTGGAACATGATTGGATTATGTTGGAGTCACACTTCACAGTGGATTCAAGTAGTCTTTCTTTTCTTTTGGTCTTTTTGAGATAGGATCTTGTTATGCGGTTCATGCTGGCCTTAAGCTCACCTTGTAGCCCAAGCTGTCCTTGAACACCGAACCATCCTCCTGCCTCAGTTCTCAACTATATATCTATATCTACATCTATATCTATATCATCTATATCTATATCTCTTACTGCTTTACTACATTGGCTGAGATCACCAGAGCCATCATTTTATGGTTATATAAAGTCTAGTTGTGACAGTTAACTTGACTAACTTAAGAGCTGGATAAGGGATTAGCAAAGCTCACTTCAGCACATGCATCATGCATGGGTCATGGCGCCACGATCTTCAAGTCTGGGCCCATGCTTTCTGGTGCTGCTCCCTGCTCCTCTCTCTGGCCCTACAAATGGACTCGTGTGTGAGCTTCTGCCATGGGCTGAGCAGCTCTGCTTTGCTACGCCCTTTGCTGTGAAGCTGCCACCTTAGAGCCAACTATAGGTGGAGTTCCCTAAACTACAACTTGAATTAAACTACTATAGTGAAAGAAGCACCAAAGACACTCAGGATTTGCGGGCCCATTTATTTTTTCATGAACGGACGCTGGTTGGGATCATTTGGCAAATACCACACCCTTATCTCTGGTGATCTAGGGCTTTTAAATGATACACACACAGGAGGTACAAGGGTGAGCCAGAGCAGCCTGGTGGGTCTTCCGACTGGGCAGCAGGGTGAGACCAGCAGGTACAAGGCTAGATTAACGCTCACCAGCTGCAGCCAGACGCTGTGTACATTTGGTTATAGCTTCATGGTTGCAGGGCTCAAGAAAGTAATTACAGAGCTGTGAGGCGGGTTCAGAGCTAGGCTGTTCAAACAGAAGGAAGTTTTAAAAGGACAATTTTTCTTCTACAGTTTTACCCTTTCCAAACCTCTCCTCCTTGAAGTTGTGGGTGTTGTATAATTTCTGACAGTAGCAGAACAGTATTATTGGAGTATTTCCTAAGTTGGCAAGTATTGTTTTGTAATTCTATGAAGAAATTTTAATGCATTTTAAATTTTTAAATGGTTCTATAAAATTAGATTATGCACTATAATATATACTCCAATATATACTATAAGATTGTGTACAGTATTTAAAATATAATTAATACACAATACAGACACCATTAATAACATATTGTTAATATAAAATTAATATATAAAAATATATATAATGTGTATATATATATATATATATATATATATATTTTCCACTAATTCATTGGTATGATATAGATATTTTATAGATTTTCTGATAAGACTTTCTAGGAATCCTATTGACTTACCCAGAAGAAAGAAATACAAGTTCATCCAAGATGCTTTCTCCTATCTGAGAGAATATGATCCCTGTTGATCAGAAGTGTTTCAATGTGTAGCTAATTGATAACCCTGATTTCTTTGGGAAACCAATAAGCTATCAAAATGGAGGAATAGCCGGGCGTGGTGGCACATGCCTGTAATCCCAGCACTCAGGAGCCTGAGGCAAGAGGATCGGTGAGTTCGAGACCAGCCTCAGCTACAAAAGTGAGCTCAAGGCCAGCCTGAACTGAATAGCGAGACCCTGCCTCAAAAAAGACATAAATAAATAAATAAATAGATAGATAGATAAATAAATAAATAAAATGGAGGAATAGAAGTTTAGAAAAAGTGTTGTCTTTACTTAAGTCAATTTTACAGTTAAAATTCCACACTTTGGTGTGTTTTCCCAAAACAAAGACACATCATGAGATGGAAAGAGAAAAAAAAAAAAATTGTAAAAGCTAAGTAAAGCAAAGCTCAATACAATTACCACCATAATGTATTGAAAACAGTCACAGCAGCTGGAAACAGGGACAACTAGAGCCAAAGCTTTGCTGATTCATCTTCCAACATCTCAGCGGCATAGACTCCGCCTGGGCACATTATTTCTGTCGATAATTTTTTTTTGTCTTTTTGAGACAGGGTCTCGCTATGCAGTTGAGGCTGGCCTTGAGCTCACCTTTGTAGCCCAGGCTGGTCTCGAACTCGCACCAATCCTCCTGCCTCAGCCTCCCGAGTGCTGGGATTACAGGCGTGAGCCACCACTCCCGGCTCACTGTCGATAAATTTTTATGTTATATTTCACCTCTGCTTCTCATACATTGTACGGGCATTAGAGAAAATAGAAAGCATACCCTTTTATGCTATGTTCACGTTATTATCTTAACTAGGTCTCATGGACATCCTTGTGAAATTAAACCATTCATGAAAGCCAAAGCAGAATATGTGCTCATGCAGACCTCTGGGTTGCCAAGACCCAAGATGCCTTAAGAAGGCCCGGGGGCTGTCCCGCTCTCTGGCAGGCGCCCCCTGATGGCAGGTGTGGTGCTTGTTGCCTATCACTGCTGTGACCCTGAAAGAGAGGCTGTTGCTGCCCTCTTAGTACTTGATTTCAGCCTTGGATGAACTCCATTCCCGGGGTGGAACAACTGCACACAGCCCTGGGATGGAGGCTGCCCTATGCTGTGTGTCGTTGAGGATGCATTAGGCGGCATATTTCATGGAATATTTTCATTTCCTTGGGGTCCTTGCCATTCCTCAAACTGCAGCCTTTGCAGTGACACTGGCCATCGCGGATCTGCTGAACCTCCAGGGGACCTATGTGGCCAAGTCACTGGGTATGATGTAAGGATTTCTGCTCTGTGCTTCCTGCAGCACATGCCATCAGCTTCTCACTCTTTTCTAGATATAGCTGGCTAGGAATGAGCCCACGTGGGCAATGGCATGGCTATTCTCCTGTCACTTTCCAGTTCAGCTGTCAGTCCCATGCTCCATACCTAGAGAACTGAGAATTCTGCAATACTTCTCACAAAATCATCTCCAGGTATTTTATCTGCTGGGTAGACAAGAGTGAGAATCAAGCAGGCTTGGAGAGAGCCTGCTTTCAGGGTAGGCCTATGATGTAAGCTCTTGGAGAGAACATATACAATTGCAATAAGCACCAAGACAGCACAGCTCCGGCTGCTTTGCACTGAAGAAGTTAGCTAGAGCTCAGAAGCTGGTGTTTCCAAGTATTTGTGCAAAGTTACCATGTGTCTATCTCATGGTACATTTATAGTTGCACATTGGCCACAATCAGAATCATGGAACAAATTCTGCACTAGAATCATGGACAGAGGGACGGACTGTTAGTCATGAACCGAGGCCCCATATATTAGGAGGCTGCAAGAGTTGACAAATATATCCTGTCCACTTGCATTCAATGTGTGGATGATTCCAACTGCTTGCGCAGATTCCAAGTGATTATTTAGAAGAACCTGCCTTGTTCATGGTTGAAAACCACAGAAATCATTTTGCCAAGTTTAATATGCAGGCAGAGGAAGAATAAAAGTTGGCCAGATTAATGGAGAATTGTTGTCAGGAAGATAACCAAGAATACGAAAGGCATGGCTCTTTAAACTAGGGATGGCCATACTAGGTAAGGGAATGTTATCATCCTACATTCTTAAGTACATTTAGCTTCAAGTAGCAATTCCAAGCTCTGTTCTTTTCCCTTTAGAAAATATTGCCCAGGAATAAACTGGAGAGCTAGGGCTCTTCCTTATCCGTTATCCCATCTAGAGCTCAGTGCTGTACTGTGCTTTGCTCCCACCTTCAGCTTTAGCCCAGCAGTTGGAAGTCAAGATGTGCACACTGCACTGCACAAAATGATAAAACTGTGCCTTCCAGTGAAACAAAAACAAAATTTAAAAAGCGAAAAAGAAACACTGGCCTAGCATACTTGTTTTCTCCATATTTCCATTCCTTTTTTTTTATGTCCAGGTATTTCTGGATTAGTTATATAAAACTTTAGCTCCATAGTGGAAGCGGCAGTATTTTAATAGCAATTACATTTTAACTACTGGAAAAGTTAAGTTAATAGGATTTTGCGTTTTACCATCTGGTCTTTTTAATCACCCTTCAATTTCTAGGCATGAGGGTAATAATTATTAATATCTTCTCATATTAACATAGAGTTTCAAAGAACTTCAGAAAAAATAATTATGCTATATAACCCACGGTGCAGTATACTAGCAATAAAGTGCTGAGTCTTAGGTATTGCCATTACTATTCAATTTAAATCTTCAAAGAGTTGACCTAACTAACAAATTGACGATAAATATGGTGTGGCTCACAGATAGCTTGGCACATAGTAAATTCTCAATAAATGGAATCAATTATAAATAATTTAGACAGAAAACAACACTCTATTTCCTTCTATATATGGTTGCCCATTAATCAAATGCAGTTTGCAATTGTGTGCTCTATTTGAGCAAAGTATGGGTCTATTTAAACTGTAGAATCTCATAAGACACTTGCTAAGTGTCAGAAGTCATAAAAGAATCCACAAAATAAATTGTATGCCTGTTAATAACTTTGAGAAAATTTTGTAGTATTATTGGATATTCTTTGTTTCTTCCTTGGCTATAAGCTCTATGCACATTAGATTAGCCACTAAAATATTCATTTCTCCATCATTTATTCAGTGTCTCAAACATGGCAGTGCAGTTTCCAAACAAATAAAATGAAATAGGACTACTGAAAATACATTCATTCCCAATAATTTAACATTTAGGGAATAAAGTTAGGAAAGTTTTTAAAATTCATAGAAATATAGTAGACTAGCGAGATAGCTCGGAAGACTAAAGTGCCTGCTTAGGCAAGCTTACGCAAGCGTAGATACTGCAGTTCCATCCCTAACACCACATGCCACACCAGCCTGCCCCCAGGGTGGACTGAGCTGGCCAGACTCCCTGTGTGGTCGTGCATGCTTGTAATACCAGCACTGGGGAGGCCGAGAGTAGGAGTATCACCACTAGTCCAAGCTTCATAGTGAGACCCTGCAACAACCAAGTACATTAAAAAAGTTCATAGAAATGTAAAATTAATTTTATATGAAATCGACACATATTCCTCAATTTAAATAAGCAAATATATGGTTATTTTTCAGTGCAAGCATAGTACACATTTGCTTATCATTTGCAAAAGACTATTTGAGGTATCATCATATTTTATTTTCAGGATAAAATCACTATGTAAGTTTCAAAATTTTAAGTGTAAAATTGTATGAACTATGTACAACAATGAAAGAAATTAGATACTAATTAGTATTGGAAGCACTCAGATGTTCTATGGGACTAAAATAGAAGTGTAATGACAAAGATGGATCAGGAATATTGATGAGAAAGAAGCACAATTAGAAATTAGATAAGAAAAGCAAGCAAACACAGGGGTAATCAAGTAGAAGTGTCAGATGAATAAAGTTCAATAGGGTGTAATCACCATGAAAGAGCATGGGATACATGTGTTACATTTAGCAATCTGAATTTAAATCTATTGGAGCAAAGTTTAAAAACTTTGAATAACCATGCAAAATGTAGTCCTGATTGAAAGAATTCAATCAACTCATATTTAAAACCTTGCTCTATTTTAAGAGTTGCTTATGGAGGGCAAATATGAAATAAAATTATACAGAACATACATGAGATGACAATTTTAAAAATAATTCATGTAGATATTAGGATTAAACAACTATATATATTTTTTTCATTTCTGTAGCTGGCACAGGGTCTCACCATACAGACTGGACTTGCAGTGAGCCTCCTGTTTTCAGTTTCCCCAGCACTAGGATTACAAGCATGTACCACCGCACCCAGACTCTTTTGCCAGCTCAGCATGTCCCCGGGTTGGGGCCAGCTTGGCATGAAGGACCAGGGATGGAACCCTGGTCCTTGTGCTTACCAGTGCAGGCACATAGTCTTCTGAGCTACCTCACTGGCCCTTAAACAACTATATTCTGAAAGTAACCCTTCCATTCAAATACAAAATCATATTATTAAACTGAGTTAGGGCCCGGTGGGATGGCTCAGTGGCCTAAAGCACCTGCTTGGGAAAGCTTGGGCGGCTTCAGGGACCGTGGTTCAATCCCCGGCACCACATGCTGCACCAGCCCTGCCCTCGGGGTGGGCTGAGCCGGCCATGAAGATGAGTGAATAAGCAAACAAAGGTTCTGAAACAAGAAAAAAATAAATAAATAAAATTTTAAAAATATTAAAAAAAAATAAACTGAGTTAACTCAGCTTGTCTGAGTTACTCTTCTCTCGTTGCTGGGACAAATACCCGACATCCACAATGAAGGAATAAAAGGTTTATTTAGCTCACAGTTACTGGAGGTTTCAGTCCACGCTCAGCTGGATCCAAGGCAGAGAGGCAGATGGCAGAGGCCAGCAGTTCATGGCAGTGGAACAGCAATTGCAACAGAGCCAACCAACCAACCAGGGCAACAAAGAGCACCAGAGAGAGAGCCTATTTCTCTGTCTCCCTTATAATACATTTATGCTGTGCCCCAGGCTGTGGAAGGTACACACACCCATAGTCTCAGAAGTACTAAGATTCATAATCCCAGCAGTACTAAACCACATAGTCCCAATGGATTATGAGTTAGTCTCAGACTCTAGAAGTCCCGCCCCATGACTGCATGAGGCTTGAGGGGGGTTGGGGAGGCAACTAGACACAAGCCATAACATAACTTATATGGAACTAATTTCGCATTTCAGACCTAGTGCTAATTCCTGAAAACAGAAACTTTGGCTGCCCAAAATGAACTTGTGTTCAGTGTGATTGTAAAGAAAATCTGATCTGCATTGGTAGATCTTGCATCTACTAAAATCCATTCCAGGGCAACTAATTAACAGTGCTAGCATATATACAGCACGACATAGGTAGCCTTTCTTTTGAATTTAAATTCATGCTTAGTGAATATTCTCCAAAATGCCTTTACTCAGATAACTGAAATTTTAATTGTACTTGAGAATAGTCCAACAATGACCTTAGAAAGAATTTATGGTGATTTTACTCGATATTCTATCTACTTGTTTAGTCGAGTATATAATATATAGTGAGAAAGCAGGTTTATTTTGTCAGTATAAAAAAATAAAGGCAGTGGTTGAAATTATTATCAGTCAATATTCCTCAGGTTCTAATTATTAAATTCACATGAAACAAGAACAGAATGATGTCTCACTCTTAGAGTCCTACAATTACTAGCAGCCTCAAAGTGAAAGAAACCTGTTAAAATAACACGATGTGGGGCCCAGCAGGATGGCTCAGTGGTCTAAAGCGCCTGCTTGGGAAAGCTTAGGTGGCTGCAGGGACCGCAGTTCGATCCCCGGCACCACATG
The DNA here is from genome assembly GCA_004027025.1 of Myocastor coypus. Taxonomy (NCBI): domain Eukaryota; kingdom Metazoa; phylum Chordata; class Mammalia; order Rodentia; family Myocastoridae; genus Myocastor; species Myocastor coypus. The sequence continues at coordinate 71,817 of PVJA010000216.1, read as the reverse complement.
CTGCACCAGCCCCGCCCTGAGGGCGGGCTGAGTCGGCCAGAAAAATAAATAAGCAAACAAACAAAAGTTCTGAAACGAGGAAAAAAAATAATAATAAATTAATTCTTAAAAAAATAACACAATGTGTGTTATGGTTTGTGTCTAGGTGTACTAAAACTCTCTCCAAGCTCTTGTTCTTCTTGTTCTTCGCTGCCGCCATGAAAGGCTGTTTTCTGCCATGTGTCTCTCTGCCGTGGAGCCAGCTGAATAGGGACTGAAACCTCCAGTAACTGGGAGCTAAATAAACCTTTCCTTCCTTCATTTTGAGTGTTAGGTGTTTGTCCCAGCAACGAGACAAGAGTAAGACAATGTGTAAAAATATTGTTAAATAAAGAACATATGCATTCAAAGCAGATCTAAAATTAAAATGCACATAGAGATGTGTATGTGCATGTGTGTGTGCACATGTGTGTGTGTGTGTGTGTTTGAAAATTGTTCCCCCCCCCAAAAAAAAAGCCTTCCTGAAATTGCTACTTGAAATGCATAGCTTTTTCTGAAGGAAAGAGCAAAAACTGCAAAATTCTCCTGAAAAGTAAGTAGCGAAATAAGACATTAGGCCATAGGACAGGATGAGAGGTCTAAACTGCTAGCATTTTTGTTCCATTAAGGAACTTTGAGTGTAGGAGGGGGTGAGGATACTGATAAAATCGGAGAATGCAGTTAATAGCCTTGTATTTAGTTTTAAGATCCTGAATTCAGAGGATTTTAATTTTGCAGACTAGTTTTAGCATTTTTTGTTTCCAGTTATTTAGCAGAATGAAAATTACACTAACAACTTTCTCCACCTATCTAACTAGAACACAAAGTAAAATAGACTAAAAACAATCATTTAAACATATCTTTAACTGCATAAAAGCAATGATTTTGAAAAGGATAAAGCAGATAATCATTATCTCAGAGATAAGTCAATGTTGCTGCAACCTTAAATCCTCAGTGTGTTTGCAAGACCACAGGGACCTTGCCCCACTGCCTGGGTAATACCAAGCCACAGAGCAGGGTGGGAGTGCTTGGCTTTCAATTCTGTGTATGATGGAGCAGTTCCAATCTGACTACATCTCTCTTGCACAGCTATCAATGAAAAGAAATAAAAAAGTATCTATCTGATGACTTTTAGGGAGCAAGTGGGAAACTGAGTCAGCAAGCACGGGACTATGACCCTCAAATTAATGAAAGCACCCAAGGTAGTTGCTTCATGTATCTCATGTTTTCTCCATCATAGTGGGCAGAGCAAGGAACAAGGAAAAACAAGGAAATAGGGCAATGGATTTGAGGAGACAACAGGTTGGAGTTCACAAGCAGAATTGGAGAACAAAGGCCCAAAGCATAAAATCCAACAAATACTCTAAGCTTCGGGAAAACACTAAATGACTGCGCACAACTCATGCCAGAAAATGAGAGGACAACCTGCACTCGGCTCTCCAAGGTTGCAGCGCTTGTGATCCAGCTGTGCGGTCCCACGGTAGCATGCCAGAGGTCATCCTTCCTGTGGGCTTCTTTCAGATTTTATGGAAGGCTGCTGAGAGATTACTTACAGGGTTTTGCTTTGAGAAATCTATCTTCCGCCTTAGGAAGACTACCGCTCGTATTATGGAAATGGCCTTCCCAAAGACACACGCCAGTGTTCTAAGCAGCAAGAATGTCTGTGTTCCTACAGAAGACCCAAAAATCTAAAATATTATACACAAAAGAAAGAGTAAGATAAATGTTATAAATATTAGACAATTCCCATACCTAATCATAAGGCAAATACATAAAGCTTTATTTGGACGTGTTTCTGAAAATGTCCTCTCTATGCCCTCTGTCACAGAAGAACCCTCGCCTTCCTGCGATCTTCACACTGGCGGGGCCACACGCAAACTGTCCACACGCCATGGGGCCACATGCAAGCGGCCCTGCCCAGTGTGCAGCCAACAGCCAGCATCCGTAGGTGGCTTGGAGAATTGACCTCACACCAAGTGGCCAAAAAAGAAAACAAAACAAAACAAAAAACCAGAAACAGTGCATGCAAGCCTTTCGCAAATTCTTATCCTCCGAAATCGGATCAAAATTAATCTGTGTTTTAACCACTGATTTTTCAGTGCATTGTTATATGTTGGCAAAAGGAAGAACGAGGAAGCCGTGACCACCTGGGTTATTCACCGCCAGTTGATGCAGGATCCAGTTACATGATTTTCTTTCATCAATCAATTGAAATGGGTTTGCGCGGTGGTCTTGCAGACTTCTACTGTTAATATTCTGCAGCCAACGAACTTAGGACCTGTTCAGCGGGGCCACAGAGCTAGCGCAACAAGCAATGTGCGCCGGAAACAGAGAGCTTCAAACACCTACATATGGGAGCAAGTCCCAGACGTGAAGCTAATTGATGCTTTATGCCCGCAGTTTTCCGTGACGCTTTTGTACCATTTCTTTTTTTTTCAGAAGTACTTGACTGTTGAGAGAAGCTCACTGTACATACAATGTATGTGTTCTGCTTCGGAACGGAATTGGGAATCAGACACGGAATACCTGTCAAGTAAGAAAGTAGTGATGATGATTAAAAGCATGAGACTCAAGATGATTGATGTAAAAGTTGCAGCTACCAGGGCTGGCCAAGTAGCTCAGTGGATTAAAGCACCTGGAAGCAGGTGCAGAGGCCGAGAGTTCAGTTGGCGTGGCAAACTAAGATGGCAGTTGAGACTGGGCGTGACTGGCGCGAGTCTGTAATCCCAGCTCTTGGGAGGCTGTAAACAGGCAGATCACTAGGAGTTCAATCTAGTAGTGAGACCCTGAACACTCTGAACACCCTGTAGACCCTTCTGTAAAATACAAAAAAAAAAAAAAAGTTCTACAAAACTGTTCTTTGAGAAAAACAAACAAAAAACAATAGTAGTCCTAGAAAAGGAGATAACTAAGAAAGAAGGCTGGGCTTCCAGGACACACATCAGAGCATGTGTATGGCAATATCACACTCTAAGCTTATCCACTAAAGACTTCAAAATTCATGGAATGCCAAACAGATTAAGGCCACAGCAAGTGACCCCATCTGGGTGCCGTGAGGGTTTCCAGCTCACTCATCTTTCTCTTTCAAAGGGTATCTTAGTGGTAGCTCACGGACACAGACCTTGATTGAATGTAGATCATCCATCCTCCTTTCTGTCCGAAGTCACTGAGAATATAACAAACTCCACCCTTTCCCCTAGTTTTGTAACCTCAGACTGTAGACCCTCTAGATATATTCTACAACGAGTAATTGTATGTGTTTCTACAATAATTGTACAGTGTTAGTTTTCAAATTGATTATTAAACAACCAGAATTCTGCTAAGTAAAGGCTTCTCTATCATGCACATATTGTAATTTAGTACATTTAAAGAACAATATAGTCTTAAAAGACTGGGTATTGTGGCATGCATCTGTAATGCTAGCTCTTAGGAAGCCATAAACAGGAGGATCACCACAAATCCTATCTGGTAGTGATACCCTGAACATCCTATAGACCCTTCCCTAAAAGAATACAGGAAAAATAAATAAATAAATAAATATGTTCTTAATGCTACCAATTAGTCTTATAGAACTGACAATATTCCCTCTTAAAAACATGGCATTTTTTCTGTTCTAGAAATAATCTTCAGGCTAGGTATAGTGGCACATTCCTGTAATCCCACCACTGCTCACGAAGATAAAGTAGCAGGATTGCTATGAGTTCAAGTTTAGTTTTGGCTACAAACTGAAATCAAGGCCAGCCTGAACTGCATGCTGAAACCCTGTCGCAAAAAGACAAGAAAAAAATCTTTTCTGAATGTAAAAGATGAGTTGGATGATTCATTTATACACGTTAATGAGCAACTATACCATATTATCATTTGCAAAGTTTTCTATTATTCAAATATCGATCAAAGCTCAGGTGGTACTATCACTGAGTATGCTAATTGTTTTAGTTTGATTTCACATTTAATTTTCATAGTAACATTCACATATACTATATTAGAACCTTTTTATACTCATAAGAAATACAAGCAGATGAATTTCATGTTAAAATAAGCAGACCCTTCTAGCATGAGCTATTCCCGTTCAAAACTTCCTGTTACACAGTTTCATTCTGACCTCATTTATGGGCCTAATTATCAGAAAAAAAAATATATATATATAAACATGTACAAGATTTAGTGTAGCCTAACCTCAAGTCAGGTCTTATACTTTGAATTATATTTGAATCTGCATGGAAAAGCACAGCAGAAAACAGAGAGATGTCTTTATGATGACCGTTAAGACTGTCTCAATGTGGAGTAATATTTACTATTTTGAAAACTAGGAGTCATTTAATTAAGTCATCTTATCTTTCACCTTAAATTCTTAAAGAAGACAACCATATTAATCCAGCCAAATAATCTCTGAGAATTTTAAAAGCCTATTGATTTTTTTTCTTCTAAAATCTCCTCAATAAGGTCCATCCCTAGAGAATTCTATAAAAGGGCAAAAGATATCTTTGCAGGCCCAGCTTTTTCAGACACTTGGCAGTTTAATGAGTCATTGTACTTATAAATGTCCCTGATTAAGCTCTTTTATTTTTATTCTGTAATTTAATTTATATCATTACATTTCACACAGAATTTTCTCATTTCTGTTACTTGTTTCACACACTATTAAGTGTCCACTGACGCAGTTGATGGGCTTATAAAGTATATTTTTTTCCACTCTGCCTTTGATAACCTTCCATAAAAGACTTCTCACACAGACAGAAGTCAAATACCTTTTTTTTCCATATAATATGTTTGCAATGTGGCACATGAAGTCTTTTGACTTAAAACCACACTTCAGTCACAAATATGCCCGTTGAAAATAGATACTAAATTAAGATGACACAAAACATCAATCATACATGGATTTTGTAGGATGCTATTACACTAAAGTGGCTGTTTTCTTACTGCAGAATGGTCTGAAGTTTTCCAGAGCATAGTTTCATAGTTCAGATCAGAAGACATGAAAATACTTATTAGAATATAGTTTCACACAAAAACATAAGCTGCTGTATGTAAGAAATTCAGACATTGAGCCATAGAGATGGCTCAGCAGTCTAAATGCCTGCCTGGGCAAGAGTAAGGACCCCGGTTCAATCCCTAGTACCATATGCTGTGCCAGCCCCTGCTGGGGCACTCTGAGTCAGCCATCCAGATCAGGCATGGTGGACCATGCCTGTAATCCCAGCAATAGGGAGACTGAAGCAGGAGGATAACTATGAGTCTAAACTGTGTAGCAAGACCCTGCACCCAATACATAAAATTTAAAAAGTAGTAATCCAATGCTAAATTGTCAGACCTAAATATAAGCTTACAAAGGATAGTCATGAGCACTTATTCTTAGATCAAATTCACCAACAGATGAACTCATTTGTCTTATTTTAAGAAAATTATAAAAGAAATTTTCTTTTGACAGGGCTCTTTATCTTTAAATTGAAATAGTATTTCTTACAGGAAAAATCTAGAACAAGAAAGTGGCTGACAGTCTTTTGGTGGTGTAGCCTAGGCACACTACTACTAGAAGGCTTTGTAGACTTGGCTTGCATAGACACGAGGTGCACATAAATGTTTGAGAGGAATGAGTTCTACATAACGCACGACCAGAAGATAGCAGGAGGTAGGACCCCAGGGTTTGAGGAAAGTCGTGAAGTTATGCCACAGAAAGGACAGAGACTCAGTAAACATCCTCTCAGATCTGGAGAGACTTGGATTTAACTATATGCCAGGCCTCTAAGAAAGAAAGGATCCATAAGCCAGACACATAGCTCAGTAGATAAAAGTACCTGCTTAGGCAGGCTCAGGGACCAAGGTTTGATCCCCGGCCTTGTCAGCCTGCCATGCTGGCCTCACCCTCTGGGCATGCTGGGACAGGGATTGAGACTGGGTGTGGTGGCACACACCTGTAATCCCAGAGTTTGGGAGGCTGAAAACAGGAGGATCACCAAAAGTCTAATCTGTGTAGCAAGACTCTCTAGGTCTTGTACTAAATATATTTTTTAAAAAAGAAAGTATCCATAAATAAATACTGTGCAGTTACCCTTCCTATCTTCCCTCCTGCCTTGAATATTGTGAGCAACAGAGTTAAAACTAGTTCGGGAGAGCTTAGAACAACTTGTATTTCAAGATTTCCTTCTTCTTCTTTTTTTTTTTTTCTTCTTCTTCTTCCTCTTCTTCTTCTTCTTCTTCTTCTTCTTCTTCTTCTTCTTCTTCTTCTTCTTCTTCTTCTTCTTCTTCTTCTTCTTCTTCTTCTTCTTCTTCTTCTTCTTCTTCTTCTTCTTCTTCTTCTTCTGGTATCAGCACAAACATCTCACTAAACATTTGAGTTCTGATTTGGTGGGAATTTTATAAATGTTTTGCATACATAAGAATTAATCCTTAGCTTTGGAAAAGGAGAACCGGGTCTTGAGTATTTGAACTTCCTCTCCTTCCCCCTATCATGAGAACTGTTGACAACACCTTTATGTGTTCAGTAACAGATTCACTTATGGAAAGGCAATGTTGGTTTTGAAAAATCAAATATTCAAAGAAATAAAAGCTAGAATTACTGGCTTGCTCATGGATGTGCTTATTATTATCGATGAGATCGTAAAAGGGAACAGGAGCACAAATTTTGAACTGTTTTTTTTCAAATCTTATTGTGACCAGTACCGCAAAGCAGACATTGGCCTGACCCACTCTAAGGGGAACATTTTTTTTCAACATATTGGATTGCTTGAAGTGAGCCAACCTAATTCAATAACAAATGTACATATATTCTAAATGGGGTGAAATTTTTAAAAAATGCAGAGGGCAATCCACTTGGGCCCCTCTCCTGTCCTTCTCTTGGACAGAAGCTTTCTTTCTCCCAATGAATATATTCTACTCATAACCTCCAGAAAGAAAGAGGTTGTTTTAAACAAGAACTTCTAAGTTTTGATTTGTATAATTTTGTTACAATAGTAGGGAAATTCTGGAACTGACTTGTTTTAAAATATTGATAATTGATTTATGTCTGTATCAGTTCAGCAAGACTGTTAATTATATTCTGTATACTGTAGTTCTTGACTCTGGGGATTCTTTTATGTACTAGAGAAAGTCTCTGTTCTCCTGCAGCTGACATTTTTATGGAAGAAGCAGATACTGAAGCAGGCAGAGACACAAAAAACAAGTAAGTGCGTTAGGTGGAATTAGACAGCAAAAGCTTTGCGTGCAGTGCTAGTAGGTGTTCTCTAAGACAATGTCACTTTTAAATTTACTAACAGTAGATGTTTCTATAAATGACTCAAACCAAAGTGTTGACTCATTGTTTAAATACCTTTTTCATGGGAGGAAAGTGCTAAAATGTATCTTCATTTTAGTGATACATATGAAAATAGTTCATAGTATCCTTAGCAGCAGTATCTTAAAATACCACAAGGTGGGGACATTACTCTATAAAAACAAGTCCTTGGCTTAATTGGTACATTCAGTTTTCCAAAGCAAAACTGAAATTTTCTGGTTTAGGATTCTGAAAGTAAAGATGAGATTTCAAAAAATTTTGTATTAAAATCACATAAACACTGATGTTTTCAACATTAACACTTTAATTATCTATGCGTGTATGAGTGTGTGCGTGTGTAAGACACAAAGAAAGACAGAAAGAGAGATGGAGACGGAGATGGAGACAGAGACAGAGAGAGACTAGAGACTAAATCAGGGCCTTTTACAATAAGCTACAATCACACACCTGTTTATTATTTGAGGAATGGCTTCATGACATTGCTAAATTTTTCAGAGTAAGCTCAAACTTAGAATCTCCTTGCCTGGGCCCCTTGATGCTGGAATTATGGCATGAGCTACCACAATAGGCTACAAATCCATGAGGCTTTGAAAGTAGCACTATGAATAAATAAATCAACCAAACATTTTAAATTTTATTTATTTATTTTTCTTGTTTCAGAACCTTTGTTTGTTTATTCACTCATTTTTATGGCCGGCCACATGCTGCGTCAACCAAACATTTTAAAAACACTCAGGGCCGGCCAGATAGCTCAGCAGAAAACAGCTTCTGCTTAGGCAGAGCTCAGGGGCTGAGGTTCCATCCCTGACATGCCATGCCAGCCCCACCCATGGGGCACACTGAGGCAGCAATTGAGACTGGGTGTGGTGGCGCTCACCTGTAATCCCAGAGCTTCGGATGCTGAATGTAGGTGAATCACTATGAGTCCGATCTGTGTAGTGAGACCCTGTAGACAGTGTCCTAAATTACAAAACAAGCAAACAAACAAAAACACTGAGATTTCACTCTTTAAGATTCTGAACTCAAAATTATTGTGTCCTACCTGGTGTAGCTGCTGCTTTGGAGACTAAGACAGAAATATCACAGATTCAAAGCCAGCTTGGCCAATTTAGCAATTCTATTGTGTCTCAAATAAAAACAGTGAAATGGCCTGGGGGTATAGGTGAGCTGTGGAGTTCTCTCTGGGTTGAACCAGTAGTGTCACAAAGAAAACGAAATATCCTGGGCTGTTATACTCACACATATTTGGGGGGTTTTCCTCATTGAGATTTCTTGTTGTCATCTACTTACTTTTCTTGAATATCACTGATTATAAATTGCAGAATAATTTTATGTCTAAACAGCAAAGGCTCTTATGACAAAAGAGATTGCACGGCCTGTTTCTAAGTACTTTATGTAGGTGATTTGCTTCTGGCTATAAGCATCCTTAGCTCAAAATTGGAGCGCACAAGCCATGCCAGAGCAGTCATCCCTGTCCTGCTTCTGCACAGGACGTTGCCTTCTACCTATGTGCTGCGTTGTCTTTCTTTGACTCTCTATTCTGCTCACTTGTGTCAGTCATAGAATTCCTTTGCAGCATGGTCCTGCTCAGATCTGGCAATGAAAGTCTCTTGTGATCTGAAAGTAAGATGGAAAACGGAAACTCTTAGTTTTTTATTCCAGTTCCAAGGAGGAACAGACAACCAAGTTCAGGTCCGAGGTCTCCAGCGACATCACAGAACATACTTCTCTAAACCAGTCCTGCAGGCAGCCGAGGGCAGCAGGTTTTCCTGAAACTGTTGAAATGGACATCTTGTGCATGAGATCATGGACTGCACTGTAATTTTTACGACCTCTGCCAGCAGTCATTCTACCTGACCCTGCCACACCCGTGTGCACATGCGCACACCCACACATACATTTCCATGAATGAATAAGCCTCTAATCCTCTGAATTGAAACTAAAACTTCTTGGAAACACACAGTGACATGTTCTTGGCAGACTTAACTCGGACAGACATGCACCTAGCAGTTCCCTGAAATCCAGTGACATCAGACGGGGCAAAACTGTGTGTCTGTGTTTGTGTTACCCAACTTACAGGCATACAGGACATAGAGACCTCAGAAGAATAGTTATCGTAATCACAGCTGACCCTCGTAGGGAGACGCAAATGAAGGTAGCTGGCAAGCGTGGTCCCACAGGGATGGCATATTTGAGCTGGCGACTTCAGCAAGAAAGCCTCCCTCCTGAGCCTGGAGAGCGGGCCTCGCTTACATAATACTCCTGCTTACTCCCTTGAGGAAACTTGAACTCGTTTTTTAAAGAAATAAATAGCAATGAAAACGACAGTGCAAAATTTCAAAACTAGGGAGCCGTTGAGATGGCTCAGCGATCTAAAGCGCCTGTGTAGGTAAGCTTAGGCAACCACAGGGACCACGGTTCCATCCCAGGCATCACATGCTGTGCCAGCCCCACCCCCAGGGCAGGCTGAGCCAGCCATAATAATAATATAAAAAAGTTCAAAACAAGATAATAGGAGAGTAACGATGCTTAGTGTTTCCATGTTGTTATCTTCAAGGTAGTTGCTCATATTACAAGATATAGGCTTGAAAAATTAATCTGACAGTATAGGTATGAACCTTTCTCTTCAGTGAGCTAATAATAGCTAGTAATATAACTATCTTAGCTATCTTAACTTTTCCTTATCGACTGGCTTTTTAAAGATGCTTTGTTTTGTTTTGTTTTGCTTGTTTTGTGAGGCAGTGTTTTACTATGTAGTGCAGGCTGGCTTTCAACTTGCTTACGTAGCCCAGGCTGGCTTGAACTCGCAGTGATTCTCCTGCCTCAACCTCTCAAGGAGTGGGCATACTTTATAGAATGACATGTAGACATCAGTTTTGTTAGAAAATTTTTACACATCGTTTACTATTTGGATAACAGAAGATTTCTATATTTCATTATTGTGAGATTATCTCTAATAAATTAACTTTCCATGTGATTCTGGATTATGAAATTTTTATAAAGTTTTATATTGTCTGATATCCATAAAGTTCACTATACTCTCTTTTCATTATATTAATCATCTTTAGGGTTGACACACAAAATTATCCTGTTGATGAATATTAGCTATTATTACTTTTAATTCTTATAGTTTGATTTGTTCTGACATTTTGGACATTCTTTCACTGTCTAGCCAACTCAGTACAATGATGATAAACGTGATATACATTTTATGTACTTATTATTTTGAGAAATTACCACAAAATTATTCACTTATAAACACTATATATAAGGTTGACAATGAGTTGTCACACATTTTATTTTTGTTACTACTATGAAAAAGTTCTTTTTTTTTTTTTTACAGTGAGTGAGGCTGAACTCAGGACTTTGTGCTTGCCAGGCAAGTGTTTATTCTACTGAACTATCTCTCTGGCCCTATAAAAATTTTAACGTTCCAGAAAAAAAAAATTCTTATGGTATATTATGACAATATAAATTTTTAATTAAATGAAAAATGTACTAGATTATTGTACTGTCTGATATACATTGTGTCAACTTGAGCCATTTAAAAGTTTAATTAAGTGATTCAGCAGGGAGCTAGAGTTCTTACCTTGTAAGCATCCTCATCCTGTGCAAGAGGAGGGCATGGGCCTTCTGGGAGTTCTACACCCCCACCCCAAGGTAGCCTGCTTATAATATCAGGAGAGGAGAGAGGCAGATGCTGCTGCTCCTCCCTTTGCTTTTTGCTGTTTTCTGCCACCACAGACTGCTGCCTTCTTCTGTGTGCCACTCTGCCTGGGAGCCAGCTGAGTATGGATTGAAACCTCCAAGAACTGTGAGTTAAATAAATCTTTCCTTCTTTAATTCTCAACAATGGATATTTTTTACAGCAACAACAAAAAAGATACCTGAAACTAATGTTGGGACTGGGGCTATTGCTGTGACTGTAGTCCTGACTATGTGGACTCTGAGATTTTAAAAGTAAACAAGTTCAGAGATGTCATCCTACCAAAAAAAAAAAAAAAAAGACCTAAAATGCCTTTGCTGCTCTATATGGAAGACTGTGGTTAGAGTGCACAAGACCAAAATATTGATAAAAATTCTGCCTGTAAAGACTAGGCTGGGAAGGTTTCTGCTGGAAAAAAGAACTGTATTAGTTGTTGGACCGTGGATGATTTGTGTTACGGTTTGACAGAGAGTTTGTCTGCAGTTTGCTTTGGTTGCAAGAATTTGCCTAAGAATAAAATTAAGCACAGCAGACTAGTTGATCCAACAAAAATAAATTTCGAGGCAGTCAAATGTTGAAGCAGTGGCATGGCTATTGTTGGGGGCTTTTAGTCAGATTTATGCTGAAAATCAAGAGCAAAGAGCCCACCCAGATCATTTAAAATGTTGTGAATTTAGCCAAAAAAATGAGGCAGAGGGTGCTGGGGAGATAGTTCAGTAGAATAAGAGCTTGTTTTGGCAAGTGTAAGGGCCTGAGTTCAATTCCTGGTTCCAGAGAAAGAGAGAGAGAAATGAAAGAAAGAAAGAAAGAAAGAAAGAAAGAAAGAAAGAAAGAAAGAAAAAAGAAAAGAAAAGAAAAATAAAAAAGAAACTTGCAGAGCCCCATGTTCCAAAACAGAGGTGGTGACCACACCAGGTTGCAAAATGACAATTATAAAACTAAAAATCTAAAAACTTAGTGCCTCAAAATCAGAAGCAGGGTGCTCAGTGATCTAGGCACTCAATCCCTACAGCCACAAAAAAAAAAAAAAACCTGGCTCCTGTCTCAGCTGGCAGCCTACCTTGGCATCATGCACACGATGTTACTTTGAGGTACATACAAAGCACAGAAATTCTGAGGTTAAGAAATGTTCCACCTAGATTTCAAAAGGCCTAGGAGGCCAGGCAGTATGCCCCTTGGAGGACGGTGTATAAAGTTAAGAGCAAAAAGCTATTTAGTAAAGACCCCAAAAGTTTAGAAAAAGCAAAAACATTTATTGTCTGAAAAAAAGCTACAAGGAGAAACTAAAGCTAGCTGCCCAAAAATCAGGAGAACTACAACATGCAGAAGTGCCACAGAGGTGGAGCCACATAGAGCTTTACCACAGTTTATCACCAATTGTCTCTGATGTTAAACATACAACTACTGAACTTAAGGCCTGCCCTGTGAGATTTGGGACTTGCTTTAGTCCAGTGCTTTGTATCCAGCTGTTTATATCTCTTAAAATGATGTTTCTCTTGTGCCATTAAATATTAGAAGTGTCTAACTTGAGACAGATTTTTCAACAATGCAAAAACTATTAAGACTTTGACAGCTCCTGCACTCCTGCAAGTAAACTAAATGCTTTTTACATAAAAAGATGTGTATGAGTCTTTGCAAGGCCCAGGGGCAAAAAATTTATGGTTCTAACATAATACAATGTTGATGGACTGAATATAAGTTCTTAAAGATTGTTAAAGCTGTGTTATAATGTCCAAGTTATAAAATTTAAAGCATAAGCATGTCTTTCTATCTAAAAACTGGCTTAAAGAAAGCCTGTCTGGTTGTCAGGTTGACAAGGTGGGGATTGTACTGGTGGAACACATTGTGACAATTTTAAAAGTATGAAAGTTTAATGAAGTGACTGAACAGAGACTCAGGGTTCTTACTTTGTAAACATCCTCATCCTGTGCAAGAGGAGGGAATGGATATTCTGTGAGTTCTACACCCCCAGCTCAGGGTAGCCTGCTTATAATATCAGGAGGGGAGAGAGGCAGCTGCTGCTGCTTTTCCCCTTACTCTTTGCTGTTTTCTGTTACCATAAACTGCTGCCCTTTGCCAAGTGCCACTCTGCTTTAGAGCCAGCAAAATGCAGACTAATTCCTCCACAAACTGTTTGCTAAATAAGCATTTCTTTCTTTATTTCTGGGTGTTAGACATTTTTTTCCAGCAACAATAACAAAAAAGGTAACTGAAACAGTCTTTTTGAAATATTTTGTCCAGAGTATTTTATTTATAGCCATAATCTTAATTAAAATGAGGGTAGAGAGTTTCTATTTTAAATGGCTTTTGTCAAGTAACTGTATGAGGGTTATATTTATTTGGTTAATTAGTTTAAAATCTTATCCTCTTTCTAATCTGTGACATTCCTGTACAACTTCTGTAGTAACTGCCATGAAGAGTTCAGTGGAGCTCCCTGTGAAACCATAAGTCTTTGTGTTTGAAGTGTGGTTTTGCCTGTATATGATCTTACATTCTTTATTTGTATTTAAATATCCCTTCTTAATTCTCTTTGATAAGTTCCATTGGAGAAGTTCTTCAAATACTCATATTGTCTAATTTTTCTAATGTATTAGCCAATACTTTTTAGAAAAGTTCTCTTGATAACTTTTAACACAGCAATGGTCTTTGGAGCTTCTCCTATTGTGTTTTTTAGATTACTTTAAAAGCTTTTCTTTTCTTCTCTCCCTTTTTCTTGATCACCTTCACTACAAGGTTATTAACACTTAGTAATTTTAATGATATTTCATAATTTATGTTCTTGGAGATGACCCGGGGCCTGACAGGTTCACATTTGAACCAGAGCCCAAACCCAACATCTGAGATGACCTACTACCCACTGGATCTTCTTTGCCCTAGAGCTAAGGCTCAGCGTGTCTGGTGTAAAACCCTGTCACAGAACTCTCTGCAGAGAGGCTAGAGGCAAAACCTGTCTAGCTGATCCAGGAGCAGAACATCTTGCCAGAGTAGCATAGCAGGTTCACTTTCAAGGCCAACAGCAGGAAGAAATGGAGCACAGCATCCAGACCCAAGCCACACCCACCTGGACAAATTTCAACTTAGTAGATCCAGACCTGGTGCTAAGATAAAAACTGCACCAAAGCTCTACACCAAAGTTCAGAAGACAGTGCCATACAAAATGACAAAGAGAAGGAATAAAATGCATTTTTAGAGCCCGAGTACACCCAAAACAAAGGCAGGAGACAACAGCACAGAAGGTATTGGAAATCACACACCCTGAAATAGCTGAAGTAATAGTGGCCAAAGTAAAGAAACAACTGCAGAAAAGTATAGAGGAAATCAGATCAGAAATGATTTCTGAAGTAAAAAAGAAATGATAGCTATAATGAAAGAAGTACTAAATGTTTCTAAAGGCGACACTGATAAAACATAGAGGAGAACAGACAAAGGATGGAATCCTTGAATGAACAATATAGCAAAGAAATAGAATCTACATGAAGCAGTTTCAAAGTGCAATAAGTGCTATATAGGAAATTAAAAACCTCAATCACAAGCTGGCAAACTTGTTTGAATGGAAGTGGAAATAGGCTTTCAGAGCTTGAAGACACCATTGCAGCTAAGGAAGAGGTAAGAAAAAACCTCTCAAAAACTAGAATGCAGGAAAAAATAAATCAAAATCTACAAGATGATGCAAAGATGAACAACATGAGGCCAATAGGCATCAATTAGAAAGAAGGAGCCAATAATTCACTGATATAAAAAGAATATGGACAGAAGTAATAACAGAAAACTTCCCAAATATGGGACACAATCTGACATTTAGGAAACTGAAGCATATGAAACTCCAAATAATATCAGCCCAATTAAAACCACACCCAGACATATGATAATCAAGATCCCAGAAATTCAGCAGAGGAACACTATGGAACAGCATACTAAAAGCTGCCAGAGAAAAGAAACGGATCACATATAAAGGAAAACCCATCAGAATAACAACATATTTCTCTTTATAAACCATCAAGTGAAGAAGAGAATGGAGCAAAGCACTTCAAGTCTTGCAAGAAAACAAATTCCAACCTAGACTGCTATCCCCTGCAAAACTCTCTTTCAAGTTTAATGGAGATGTGAAATACTTCCATGACAAAGAACAACTAATAAATTTCATGATGACAAACTCAGCCCTACACTATCTACTAAAAGCTATTCTAGAGGGATCTAAATGACCACAACTCCATGAAGAAGAACAGAAAGAACTCACTAAATAGAGCAAACAATTAAACCAGGAGAAAAAGAGGTACACAAAAGTAGTCTTTCAGTTATTCTTTTGTATACAGCAGCAAAACATTTCCATTAGCATATTATACAAGTGAATTTCTCCTGCACCTTACAGGTCATAAATGTGGATGGGTCTACAGGGTGGATATCAAGGAAACAGCAGTATCTGGGTCCCACAAGGGACACCTGGCCACCAGTAGGTGTCATGGACACAGTCTACGTCCATGATGCACTAGAATTTTGTGCAATATCCTATCTCCAAACTGTAAGAAGTGCTGGTCATATATTTGCCATTCTAGTCTTTATGTTATGTTTTATTCACAGTAAATCTTTATTATCATGACATTTTCTTAGTTGAATTATTTTTAAATATTTATTTTTTAATTAATTAATAATTTTATGAATATTGCTTAACATTAATTTTGTTTTAAGATTTATATTGTATCTTTGACTTATAATCTACCTTTTAAGACATGATATGATATTTTCCCCTAGTATTAGAAACTTTTAAAATATATTTCCATTTTTGTTGACTTTATATTACTTCTTCCTTGTTTTTGGCACACATACTGTTTTTTTTTCAGTCCTTTGAATTAATTGGTCTCATTTATGACACATTTATTCATTTTTTTCTAATGTGGAGTAGGTTGCCATTTAATTTGGCTCTTCCATAGCTCACTATATATATATATATATATATATATATATATATATATATGTATATATATATATATATATATATATGCTTTAATGATTATTTTTCTTTACAATTAGTTTTGGACAATTTCATTTCTGGGTATCTTGTTATGATTTTATTCAAATTTCTCATGGAAAGGGTTCATTTTTTGGAAATGTGCTACAATTTCACTCAAATTCAGAAATTTCAAATCTTTAAGTATTTATTGCATACCCCTTTCTGGTTTGAGAATACTAATTACATGAACATAAGTTTTTTTTTTATTTTGGCACAGAGTGGACTATTATATGACTGATCTGTAAATTCATCTTCATTCTTATTGTACACAATATTTATTGTTGTAATCATTTAAATTTGAAGAAAAATTATTTGTAATGTGCAATCTATTATTAATATAAGGCTATGTATTGATTTCAGAAATATTTTTCTAAAATTCACTCTGTCTACATTGTATATTTTTCACATTTCAGTATTTGTCTGCAATTTTCAATGTCATATAATTACTGATTTTCAATAAAGCTAACGAAAAAAAATTAATATCCTTCCCTTCAGCTGTGATTTTAGCCTTACTGGTATTTATAAATTCTTCATTCTCTTAATTCATTAGTAATTTTATTAATTTATTCCTTTACTTTTATTACCTTTTCCTTCTCATTTTATGACAAATGTATGCTTTCTGTGGGATTTTTTTTTTTCAGAACTGGGGATTGAACCCAAGCCTTTGAGCTTGCTAGGCAAACCCTTATTCTACTGAGTTATCTTCCCAGTCCCATCAAATGTATGCTTTCCATCTAGTTAACTGTACAATGTACTTAACCACACATACAACAACAATTTATAAAAATTACAAAAGAAACAATCCCAACTACATTATGTAGCTGAAAAATAAAAACATATAGATTGGCAAGAAACTGAGTTCATTGCTTTAGTGCCACATAATTCTTCAAGCTTTTTTTTTTTTTTTTTTTGTAAAATAAAATAGTATAAATTACTGCTGCTAAGAGGTCCAATTTTGGGACCAAAGAAATACCTTGGTGGTCTGAGTACCAGCCTGGCAAGTGCAAGGTCCCCAGTTTGATACCTGGTACCATATTCCACGTGGAATCCCAGAATCTTTGGTGGGTCATGCCAGCCATCAAAACTGGGCATGATGGTACAAGCCTCTGATCATAGTGCTGGGAAAGTTGAGACAGGAGAATTACCACAAGTCCAAGCTGCACAGTGGGACACTGTAGCAAATAGATTTAAAAAGACAGAACGGTGCAGTTTTATGAAGCTAAGTATTTCCTATTATTACTCTAAGTGAGGAAACCATCATTACTAATATAATACACCATTTACATTATACAATGCAAAAAGCCAGGAAGAATTAATCAAAATCTAAGTAATAGGAAGAATCTACAGAAAGAGTAAAATATCACTCAACATAAATCTGCAACAAGAAAGTTCCAGAATAGATGCATAAACCTAACAGTGAGAATTAGCACCCAAAATACAAGTAACTGCAAGTTCCCTACAAATGAAATGAAATAAAATTATCACTACAAGTTAAGCATTTGAAAATATATTTTGTAAAAAGGAAAAGAAAAATGTTCACAATCTTGAAAGCTAAGTACTGTAGGGGAATTAGATGTCTAGAGAATTATCTCCAAAATTGTAAAAGGATAGGCATAAATGATATGAAACATTTTTTTAAAAAAATTCAACAAAAAACATCACTGAACATATTGAAAAAGAGAATCAGTGGTCTGAAAACAATGGAAAATTTATCCAGTTTAGGGCTGGCAAGATGGCTTAGTGGTCTAAAGCACCTACTTAAGAAAGCTTAAGTAACAGCAGGGACTGCAGTTCAATCCCAGGCACCACACGCTGTGCCAGCTCCACCCTGAGGGAAGGCTGAACTGGCCATTAAAAAAAAAAGAAAAAAAATTATCCAGTTTATACTTACAATATATACATTTTTTTTATGTTAAAGAGCAATTAAGAGATGTGAAAAAATAAATAAAGAGATAAAATAAACAAGTAAATAATAAGAAATAAGATAGTGTTGCCAAACTGGAGATTTTTAAAAATTAAGTAATTATATCATTAGCCATTTCACATTATCTATCATAAAGTAGTGCAATGAGGTGCTATACTATTCTTCAAACAACAGGAGTATGGAAACGAAATAGCAAATATGTATCTTTCTCCACAAAATTCATGAATCAAAATGGAGTGAGGATCTTGTTTAAAAAAAATAGTTGCAAATTGAAACTGATCAATTTATCTAATCTGCTTATAGAGCGTACTAAAACTGTAGGTCACAGAAAAACAATAAACAGGCAAGAAAATATGAAAATAAATACACAAAATAATTTTCCAAAAGTTATGGACATGATGACACTTACAAACAGACCACTTGGGGCCAGGTGTTTTAGTTCACACCTGTTATCAAAGCACTTTGGAAGACTTAAATAGGAGAACTGCAAGTTCAAGCCCAGCCTCAGAAACTTAAATATTTAGTGAGACCCTATTTCAAATAATAAAAAGAAAATAAAATTTTAAAAAGCTGAGAATGTAGAACAGTGAAAAAGCCTTTGCATCACTCCTGAGTAATAAATAAATAAATAAATAAATAAATAAATAAATAAATAGTGATAATATAAAAACATCAATTTGAACAACTTAGAAGTGAACTATATAAGGAGAAACATTTTAAGGTAGAAATCAAAGATGCAAAGAGACACAGATAATGGCAGAAGGCATCATTCCGCACAAGTCTGTTCCAGGGTTGCTTGTATTCACAACTATCTTGTTGTGTCTGTGTGAACACACAGAAAATGGCACTTGCAGCCCTTGTGCAACCAGCCTTGCTACCGGAGCCCTCTGGGTAATCAGGTGTGAACAGAAGCAATGTTCGTCTCCCTCTAAGCACAGGTGAAGGAAAGCTTGCAATGGGTTGGCCTTTAGTTTCCCTGGTCAAAGATGCATGTCACTTCCTCAGTGACTCCTTGTTCAAAAATGATAATGGTGGGGTCTGGGGAGATAGCTCAACCATCCAAGCGCTTGCCTGGCAAGCACAAAGCACCAGGTTCAATCCCCAGTAACGAAGTGAGGCATAGTGGTAGGGAGACTGAAATAAAAGGATCATTATGAGTCCAAGCTGTGTAGCAAGACTCTGGGCCAAATAAATAAACAAATCAATGATTTTTTTTTAAATGACAATGGTGGGGACACCCACTCGGGGCACCCCTCCTGTCCCTCTCTCAGACAGGAGCTTTCTTTCCCTTAATAAATATGTTCTGTTCATAAATAAAATAAATAAAATAAAATAAAATGACAATGGTTTTCTAAAATCTTCAGAGCTAAATCAATAAAAGAACTGCACAGCAATAGCTGTGGGATGTGCCAAAACAATTTTCAGTGGTAATTATACAGCAATCATGCATGTATTAATTAAACAAGAAAGTCTGAAAGAAATTAATGGGTAAGTAGGCATATCTGGAACCTTAAAATGGGCAGCAGGGTGAATTTAACCTTAGGGCTGGCGTGACATGTGGCACTGGGGGATCGAACCACGGTGTCTGTGCATTTGCCCAAGCTTGTCTGAGCAGGCGCTTTAGAACACTGAGCTAACTCACCAGCCTGATTATCTCTTTAGTAAAATAGATTTTTTTAAAAAACTTTATTTATTTATGTTATGTCCAGCTCAGCCTTCCCTGGGGGTCGGGCTGGCACAGCATGCGGTTCTGGAATCGAACCGCAGTCCCTGTGGTTGCCTAAGCTTGCCTAAGCCAGTGCTTTAGATCTCTAAGATATCTGGCCAGCCCACTAAAAGAATTTTTGAAAAGAATAATGCAGGGCCAGCCAAATAGCTCAGTGTATTAAAGCTCGTGCAAACAGGCACAGAGGACAGGGGTTTGATCCTTGGGCCTGCCGTCCTGACTCCACCCCCCGGGGCTCTCTGAAACTGCAACTGAGACTGGGAAAGGTGGTGAGTCCCAGTAATCCCAGCTCTTGGGAAGCTGTATATGGCAAATCACTATGAGTCTCATATAGTAATGAGACCCTAAACACCCTGTAGACCCTTCCCTAAAATACAAAAATTAAAATTAAAAAAAATATGTATAGTACATATAGTTTAATAAATGAAACAGTTAACTATTGGGAAAATTTCATTAATTATTTTTCTTTAGTAAATGTTTCAGCACTAAATAAGAAAGATAATTAAGTGTAATAAAAGAAAACTTTGTCAGTTTCCCTTTGAGAAATATATCTTGGAATATGCCGCACAATAATTATTCCACTCAATACGCCTCTGCTTGCTCAGTACCAATATTCTCCTCTGTGCTGGTCTGTAAAACGAGGCTGCAGTATGCACACACACATGGGAATTTCTTTCTTGATTACTTATCTATATACTTGAGGATACGTGTTTCAGTTTTGTAAAACATAATATGAACTCAAATTGAACTGTATGAAGAATTTTTATTAAAAATATCTATCAACCACCTTTTATATCTCTCAATATTTAATACAAGGCCAAATACCAGAAAAATGTTAAATAAATGAAAAGTAGATTCTTTGAATTCTAAGGGCATCATATGTGACAGATCTTTCTTGTCCAACATATGATGGTTTTACTATTACTTTGTAAAACTCTACAATTTCAACCCTACTCTTTTAAGTCACTTAATACATAATATAATAAATCTTTACCTATTGGTAGCTGAGAAATTGAACTACTCTGTGGATATCTTAGCAATATATGAAGTTCTATAATATTCTGTAATATTTTTCAGGAGACACAGTGCAACAAAATTTTTTTAAAAAATCAGACATATCCATAGATGATTACTATGAAAATCCCACTCTACACTATAAAGTAAATTTGCAGTACAGAGTTTCCTTTAGTGGATGGATTAGGTACTCAAAGCACAACACTATCAGAGACCAAGTTCTTGCTTTTGCTATCAGTCTGTAATCAGACTGACAGCAAGTTGATTTATTAATTTCATCCAAGCAAAAGATGGAGCAAGGGGACCCTGGAAAGAGGGAATGTCAAGATTTCAAACTATCAGATAGAAATACTTGTGAATAAAACCAGATACTCCTCTTCAAGTGCATAATACAGAGAACAAAGGATAGCTATCTCAATGAGGAGAGGGACTTGCTGTTTACCCTGAAGACAGAGATGTGCTGTGTCTTTTCATCAATATATCAAGTGTTATAGATATGTCATTGTTATTTTCGATTCCATTCAACAAGCATTTATTAAGGAGTTATTATCTTCCAGGTATTGTTGGCAGGCACTAGGGACACAATAGATACAGGGCTGCAAATGTTCCTAGCCAAAGAAGGAAGACTAAATGATTTAATAAAATCTGAGGGCATGATAACAGCACAATGGAAGTAAGTGCATAGAACAAAGAGAGATTCACTTTGCTTAGCAGTCAGGAAGTCTTCCTGGGTGAGAGTGTATTGGATTCTGGTTCTAAAACACAGAGGACAAAACCTGTGTCATTCATTGGCTGGGAATAGAATATAACTTGGGCTAGCGACCATGGACAGAGAAGTGTCTAAGCTGATGGGTCATAACCATTCAAGGTTCTACATCAATATTTTCACCATGACCTTAGGTAAATTATAAATACATCTGAGCTATAATGAATCTTTCATGAGGATAGAAATAATACATGTATAATCATGTAGTGAAATAATATTTAATAATTACAAAATATAACTCATTGGACACTTAATGTTTATTTTTAAACTAAAGTAAATACTTTCCAAATATGGTCTCATTTAATTTCTTTTTTTTTTTTTTTCCTTTGGTGGTACCAGAGATCGAACTCGGGACCTTGTGCTTGCCAGGCAAGTGCTTATTGCACTGAGATATTCCCTCGGCACCTCATTTAATTTCCAATAAAATCTCATGATACATACTATAATTTCCATTAGAGAGTTATAAACTGAATGAAATTAGAAGTACGACTTCAGTGCAACTCTGACATTTCTTTGCTTTTGAAGAGAAAAAAATCTAAAGCCATAACCTAGTCATCTAAAGCCCTGAAGAATTACAACTCCCTACCTTCGATATGGAAAGAATCTGTTTAATTCTCTGTCTTAAATTATCATTAGTAAACACCAACAATTGGAACTCAGTACTATTAAAAAGCCTACCATTTGCTAATTGGAACTCTAAAACACTGTCAACTATTTGATAGAAAGGTGAAGTTGTGTTGGCAAAAACCAGATGAGAAGGAAAACAAAGGTAAGAGAAGAATAAGAAATATCAATTAATATCCTGGCATGGTGGTGCACATCTGTAATCCCAGTACTTGGGAGGCAGTGGCAGGAGGATCAGAGTGAGTTCGAGACCAGCTTGAGTTGCAAAAGTGAAGTCAAGGCCAGTCTGAACTGCATAGCGAGACCCTGTCTCAAAAAGACAATAAATAAATAAATAAATAAATACATAAATAAATAGGAAATATCAGATAATAGCAGTGGCAATCTATATAAAATCTAGGACCAGCATGATAGTCGAAACCTGCACCACTCCACAGAAAATGAAGTTTTTTCAAATAGGAAGCATAAACATACCCTGGTACCACCAAAAAAAAAAAAAAAAAAAAAAAAAAAAAAAAAAAAAAAAAAAAAAAAAAAAAAAAAAAAAAAAAAAAAAAAAAAAAAAAAAAAAAAAAAAAAAAAAA
>PVJA010000216.1:0-49074 GCA_004027025.1 Myocastor coypus | reverse complement strand
TAAGCAACACCTGGGACATTCAGAATGGGTCGGGGAAGGAGACAGGTAGTAACACAAATGGGCGATTCTGCCTGTTTTTGAAGGATGCACTATATTACTAGAAAATAAACCTACATCAGGATGCTTTCCAATAAATAAGCTACTAAGCCTCCCCTGAGCTCCTTCATCTCTTTGTGCCTGAGGCTACAAATATAAAAATATTTATAATGATATGTCTGAGCTATCCAGAAAATATATGGGACTATGCATGTGTGTTTATATGTCAGTCTATGCTTGAAATTTTGAGGCAGATGTTAAATTATATTATTTAATGTTGAGTACTTTGGGGTAAATACTATATATTTTAGAAAGGCTTACATTAAATTTGTATATTCAAAATATTCACGCTCAAGAATTTCACTTCACATTTTGTAGCAAAAAATAGGATAGATATACAGCTACTTTCCCTTAGTTCAATGAGAAGAAAGATTTATACTAATAGTGTTCAGACAATATATCATGTCTGCACCTTGTACTCTGAATACCTACTAAGAAGACAATAAGATGCAATGTATTAATTATTGTAACTGTCCTACTAACCTGTTGTGAAACTGTCTCATTGCTATTTCTTTCTCATTAAAATTAATAACATATAATATTTTTTAAAAAAATCAATTCATATTTAAAAGCTCTTGCCATACAAGTATAAAACTCACCTCAGCAGACTGCTGTGGAGAAACAGGATGATTAATTTTGTGTGTCAGCTCAACTAGGACACAAAGTATCCAGATACTTGGTTAAATGGTATTTGGAATGTGCCCAGGAGTTTGTTTCCAAATGGACTAAGAAACTAGGTATAATAGATTAGTCTCTCCAATGTAGGTGGGCTTCACCCAAGCCCTTGGAAACCCCAATAAAACAAAAAGCATAGAAAGGAATAATTTACTGCCTCTGTTTGTCTGCCCTTGGGCTGGTACCTCAGTCATCTGTCCTCTGGTTACATCTGTACCTGAACTCTCTTGGGCTTCCTGCTAGCAGGAGTTAGGCAGACTGAGATATTTCTCTGAGTTCATCATTCTGGAACCAAATTCTCTAAAACCTACCTCCCTGCCTGCCTGAGTAGCTGTCTGTCTGTCTGCCTGTCTGACTGTCTGTCTAATCCTGTTGGCTCCATTTCTCTGAAGAACCCTGACTAAAACAGTGGACCTAAAACTAGTAGGCAATATCCAGATTGCCAGGTGATAAAGAGGAGACAGGCCACTTTGTTTTAAAGACACTTATGGGTCTTTTATGAGCCTCTCATGCTTACCAACACAATCAAAGCATTGCATGTGAAATTTAATTCCAACCAATCAGTTTAACCAAGACATAGGATAAAATACGTTACACTTGTCCAACTTCTGAAGTCCTCCCTCCAGTTCAGTCTCCAAGGCTTTTGCAGCAAAATTCATACCCTCAAAGAGGCAGCAGTATTTCAGTAGAGATAAAATTAAAATAATTGTTTTGATCTTCCCCTCACTGTAGAAACTCCAATCAGTGATATTTTAAATATCAAACATCTTGAAGGGAATACACTAAGCAAATGCAATTATTGAGTTATTATAATGATCTCTTGTAAGAATAAAAGAAGAATGTGTGACAATGTAGCTAGCCACTCATATCTACCCATTATTCTGGTGAGACAACTCGCTACAAATTAAAATCCACAACCAATTTTAGAAACCATTCCTCTTTTAATATAATTTCTTATATTAAAATGTAACTGAACAGTTTTGTTTCCGTGTCTTTGAGAAATATTGTCTGTATTCTTTTGTAATGTTTCTGTTATTGTTATCAAGGTAAAGCAGGACTTATAAAATGAATTGGAACAGTTTCATCCTCTTGAACTGCCTTATTTGTTTTAAAAAATGCAAAAGTGAAGCCATTCTCATGCAACATGTTCTTTATTAAAGACTGTTTGCTGTTACAGAGGTCTTGCTTTAACTTGTCCTTAACCACCCAGCAGGAAAGTTTAACCACGAGGCATAAAATGTAAAGCCAGATAAGTATGCTGAGTTGTAAAAGGCTCAAGTCAGCAGCTTCCAACTTCGCCAGTTCTGCTGATAATCTACTATTATGGAATATTGGACCATGTATACAACTACTTTCTCTTTGTTCAATGAGAAGAAATATTTGTACCAATAGTGTTTAGAAAAGTTGTCATGTCTGCATCTTATACTCTGAATAACTATCATGAAGACAGCAATATGCATTGTATTAATTATTGTGGCTGTCCTAATGATGTGTTTTGAAACTGTCTCATTGTTATTTCTTATTAAAAGAAAAAAAAAGAAATAGAAGAATGCAAGATAGGCTTAACATTGGGAAATTAGTCTGCGCACTTACTGCACTGTATAAACCAAATAAAGCAAAAACTATACAATAAAAACAAGAAAATTGCAATTGTTTAGTGTCAGAGTACTTTGCTTATTGATTAATGAGTAAGTTTTGGTAGCTTGTTCCTGTTCAGGAATTTATCCACAACTCCAACTAAGTTATTAAGTTATCAGTGTACAATTGTTCATATTATTTTCCTATCAATTTTTAGTGACCACAGTGATACTTTCTTTCCTTTCCTAATACTGAGTAAAAGTGGCTTCTTGTCACTAATATGTCTATTTCTGTCCTTTATATATAGATTCATGCATTTTTATTAATCTCTTTAATAATACATAATACATATTTTTGTATGGGCAATATTCTCTTTCGTGGTTATTTTTTAAAATTTATTTCTATTTTTTGCATGTGTCCTGGGAATTGAACTTGGAGCCTTACACTTGCCAGGTGGGTGCTATGCCCTTGAGCCACATCTCCAGCCCTACTTTTATTCTTGCATTTATTTTCTATCTTCTGCTTTCCTTTGTTTATATTTGCCTTCTTAATCTCATATTTTAAAATGATGCTAATTTCTTTAATGTTTTTCTTCTTCTCTAAACGCATTATGCCACAGATTTTTGGCAAATCACTGCACTGGTCATTTACCTGCATTTTTTAAAAAGTATTTTTATTTCTTAGAATGTCAAACACTTTCTAATTTGCCTTGTGACTTCCTTAAAAGAGAAGTAAATTTAGGCTGTAATTTCAAGAAGTTAAAAGTTATAATGCCTCACTGCTACTCATTTCTAGTTTGATTTCATCATATGTCAAGATGATACTTTATATCCTTTTAATAATCTGAATATTGAAATTGTCTTTGGCCCATTAAAGGATCCTATTGGAAACCCCATGTCTAAGAGGGATTCGTGCTGTATTTCTGCTGCTCAGAACGTCACTCAGACTATAACTTCTCTTTCTGCGCAGCAGTGCCATGGATCAAACCTGCCTTTGGTTCAAAGGCAAAGAAAAGAAAAAGGCAAACAGTGGACCATTCACTATGATTTGCATCACAAGTATCCTTAGACCGTTACTTTTCTGCTGACACTACAACACTCTTTCCAAACTGAAAAGAAGATTTAACAAAAGTCGTGGCAGAAGATAAAGATAATTTTCTGAATATCAGTTAGGAGCCAGGCTTTCATTAGATTATCTTATTTACTCTAAACCAAAAATATTCAATTATTCATTATCAGATAATCACATGAGTATAAAATGTGTAAGCTGACTGATCTCCTTTAATTAAAATGAAGAATTTGAATTTGAGGATGGATCGTTCAATCTCCATATTCTTGGAAAGATCTCATAAAATTTCACAGGTTTTGGAAAAGCCTCACTAGCCTGCTCTGCCTTCATCAGAGTATAATCTTAAAGAAGCAGTGATCTCTGAGTTGATGTAATGATTTGCATCTAGTTGTCCCCTCCACCAAAGACTCATGGAGTCATAAGGAGTGAGTTGTATAGTTTGTGATTAATTCATGATTCAGTGCTGGGATTATAGGTGTGAGTGCTACACCCACCCTAGGCTTAGTAACTTGCACACAGTATAAAGAAGAAAGAGGCTCTCTAGCTGCCATAGTGGCTGTTCCTCCTTGTGCTGTTTTCCCCCTCTGCCATGTATCACTCTGCCTTGGAGCCAGCTCAGTACGGACCGAAACATCTACCAACTGTGAGATAAATAAACCTTTCCTTCCTTTAATTTTAGGTGTGAAGTATTTTTTCCCAGCAAGGAGAGAAAAGTAACTAAGCCAGGTATATTTAAAGAGTATCTGAAAAGTTCTTGCAAAGTCATTATTTCAGAATAGATACTTCATAATTGAATAACTAGTTTTCATCTGAAAGCACTTTTTAGCAAATTCTAAATCAAAACTAACTTATCCATCATAATTTCAGGATCATGTTTCATTGAAGATACTTTATTAGCACCCTTAGTAATGAAATGCAGGAAACACTAAAACAATAGTGGAAAACAATGTAATTTTAAAACAACATTCATTAATTACAAGTATAATTTATCTGTCTGATAAGATGATATAAAGCTTTATGAGTGTCAACTATACAAGCAAAGATGATTATCATTTAAATGTTGTGAAAAATAATTTCATTGTGATAGATCTTACTTTATGCAATAGACTTGTAACATTTCTACTAATGTTTTCTTTACATGAGTGAGTTATTATTATTTTTTTCTGTCTTATTTAGGGAAGGGTCTACAGAGCATGCAAGGTCTCACTGCTAAATCAGACTCATAGTGATCCTCCTGTTTGCAGCCTCCCAAGAGCTGGGATTATAGACATGTGCCACCATGCCCAGTCTCAACTGCCATCTCAGTGTGCCCCAGGGGCGTGGCCAGTTCAGCAGGCCTGGAGATCAAACCTCTGGCCCCTGCACCTGCTTGAAGGCACTTTAATCCACTGAACTATTTGGCCATCGAGTAGGTTAGTATTTTATCTAAAACAATAGCTCACATTTTTATTCTCAATGTTCAATATTTTACCTACTGAATAACGCTAATGTCCCTAACAGCCTTAGGCATTTTTAGTACATCTTCAGCTAGCAACATTTTCTGAAAAATCAGTTCTCTGTGATAAACTGAGTCAGGGGCCTATCAAGAAAATTGTTATAAACATACCTCAGCTTCCAAACTAGGGCTCCACCAACAGAGAAAAATTTTATAAAGTAAGCAATAACTCTTCTATATGTTTGCTTTTAACGTTTGCAACATTCTAAAGTGTGCTTCTTTAAATTTGTTAGAGGAAAATATTCTCATTTTATTTGTACTGAGGTTAACCAAAATATGTGATATATTTCAGGCTCTGATTCATAAGAGTCACATGGCGGGAAGTTACGTCTAGCACCAGTTTATTAGAAAGCTCAGTATTCCCACAAGACACACCTTTCATAAACACTGAACAAAAGAAACACTGTTCTTATTAAATTGGGCTGCATGAATAAGACAGAAGTAATGAATTTAAATTATCAATGGTATTCAAAGGGAATGGAGGGGCTTTAGCCTTTAAAACAGAGCTACACTTTATTCTAGAAAATTAAGTTATTAAGTTGTAAATCAGAGCCATGGCAGGGTTTCAAGCTCCTAGTGGTCCTTAAACTGCTCTAAGGTAGTTCAGAAACACTGTTCTATATTGTAGCTCCCCTGAAAAGAATGTTAAGTTTACTTTTTGCAAGACACTGAAAGATTTCAAATGGTTTGTTTGGCATTTTCTTATTTTTATAAATAGTCAAAATGAAATATGTAGCAGGTGCAAGAATAAACACCTGACCTAGAATATGTTAGTAGATGGATTCATGAAGTACCACGAGCTCTGTAATTTAACACAGCTTCAGGGCAAAATATGCTTTTTTAATGATGTTATCTAACAATTTTTTTTTCTCAACCTGAAAATGCTCCAACTATACATTTTTCTATTTTGCTACTGGAACACTGCAGGATCCTGTGAGCTGCATTTCTATGAGGTCACCAATACTAACGTTAGACACATGGTTTCTACTGCAAACCCTTCCTGTGGCTCTGTCTTATTTGCACAAATTGCTCATCTGTTTAGGTTAACGTGGGACCTGAAATGCTAAGACAGGGAGTTCTTCAGGCTGGAGCACCATGAATTCTACTTATACCTTTTCTGTGTTTTCAAAGGCTCCACTGCAACCTTCGGTATTTTGTCCTATCTCACGAAGCCTTAAACTTCCAAGTTCAGAGATCTGCCAAGACTCAGTGTCATTAGCATGCATCTAAGGTCAATGAACCTTCAAATCTCAGTTTCTCACCATCAACCAAAGAGTCCCAAATAGCTGACTCCTCCGTTCTGGCCTATTTCAGCTACTTACTGACCCAACACAGAGAGGCCATCAGTTGGCTGCAACCCTTTGCAATTTGCAAATGTTTCCTGCTATTTGGGATGAAGCAGAGTCTTCATGGGACACAGATTTTTAAGAGATTTCCTGTCTTAGGGCTCTAGAGACTCTTTTTACCAAATTTCAAAATTTAAGTGGTTTTCTCAGAGTAAATACCATTTTACAATTCAGAATACACTCGATGTAGAACCAAGAAAGAAGGCCACATTTCTCCCTTCATGCCCTTGCCACATGTAGATTAAAACGTCTTCACTATGTGACTTCACTCCCCAGCTTCCTGCTCTGTACCCAGCCATTGAATACTCTGTCATGCCCCCTGCAGGCATTTCTTGACTTGGGTGTGGTTCCTCATTTTCGAAAGTCATTACCCAAGAACCACAATTTTCCTTTTCTTATCTGTTTCTGGCATTTTCTTATTTTTATAAATAGAAATTTTATGCAACTTTCCTATAAATGACACACATTTCTCCCACTTGCAGTGAATGTGGCCTGCAATATAACTCTACCAATGACCATAGTGCCTTTAAGGTATACTTTGAAATTAGCATAATAATAGTAATAAATTCTACTTAACAATGGCTGATTTTAAACAGCCCACTCCCAGGTCACTGTGTGGATGTGTTTATAAAGTATCACATATCAGGAATGTGAGGGCAAGACTGTAAGAAATTATATTAAGAGGATTGGGAAGATAGTTCCACGGCATAAACGCCTGCCTGGCAAGTGCAATGACCCAGGTTTGATCCCCAGTGTCACATGTTATACCACCAAAACTGGACACAGTGGTACAGGCCTGAACTCCCAGTGCTGGGGAGGCTGAGACAGGACGTTCACTACAAGTCAGAGCTGCTTTACAAGACCCTATATTCAATTTAAAAAATACAATGAGATAGCTGTAGTGTTCACTTAAAACTCAGAACAAAGCTGGCCCAGAAACAAATTTTGCTTCTTTAATCCATGAATGTTTAGGATTCATAAATTGCAACAATTGAAGTTAGATGCTAATTAGTATGTTTATAAATCATGGGAACATTGTATACATAAAACAAATCAGGAAAAAGACAAGGATGAATGTCATAATGTTAGGCTCCTTGATCATTTCTTATTTGTCTATTTTTATCTATAACTCCATTATTACTACAATTTGACTTACCATATGTAGCAGGAGAACATCATAGGAAACAAAAGAATATCAAGCTCAGTTTCTTAAACTCCTTCTTTCTAATTGACTATGAACTGTAATGAATAGGAATAATAATATTTATCACTCGATAGAAGATAAAACATAAAAATATAACAGTTCTTAGGTCAAAGTTCATGGAAACAAAATCTCTTTATCTTGGAAATTTTTGTCTATAAGGACTATCACATTAAAGTAAAGGACAGAGATTAAATTAACTCAAGAATGTCAAAATAAATCAGGATTAGTATACTTGTTCTATCTCTAAAATAAAAATCTGTTCACCTGTTTTTGGGGGGAGAATTTTTAAAACATTGAGTTAGGAATTAAAAACACAAAAGGTTGCTGATTTAAAATCTGTGCATATTATCATCATATAAATCTTGCATTTATCTGCAGTTCAACCCAAAATTCAATCATAATACAGTAATAAATAACTAAAGTTCTGACTGCTGTGGGACAGATTTCGGCCTTCCAAACCTGTGGCTTGGAAGTTATGATAACAAAATTGTAGAGAGATGCAAGAGATGAAAAGGTAAAAGTATCCTGAAGAAAATTATGAGTGCCTTAATTTTGGCAGTGGGAATTTAGACTTTGTATCTCTCACATACACACACACACACACACACACACACACACACACTAAGCAAAGAAAGAACAAAGAGTAGGCACAAATCATTCATTCATTCATTCTTTCTTTCTTTCTTTATTCTATACAGGGTCTCTCTGTGTAGCTTAGACTCATAGTGATCCTCCTGTATTGGGATTACAAATGCACTCCTCCGTGCCCAGTTTTAGTGGCCCACTCAAAGCTCCTGGGTTCTGGGGCCAGCACCACCTGTGGTACCAGAGATTGAGCCAGGTCCTTCCACTTGCCAGGCAGGTGCCTCGACTTCTGAGCTCTCTCCCCATCTCAACATTATTTTCTTCTTAGGCTAAATGATCTATCTCATGATATAGGAAGAAATAAGGTGACTTAGAAGAGAAAGCATCTTGTATTTGAATAACAAGAATCAAATCTTTAGGCATAATACCGACATTGTCTAGCCAGGAGACTTAGGTAGAGGCCTTTGGCCTATGCTCCTGATTAGATTTGCTTTTCTCATTTCTCTGAAATGGAAAGCAAGATAGAAGTTGTCACTGACATGCCTAAACAACAAAAAAGCCAAGCAAACTCATAATCAGTATCTACTGGTAGTAAACTCAGATTGCAAATAGAACTGCCTTAACGAAGTCTAGAGGAACAGGAACATCTAAGGGAACACAGCTCAGATAAAAGTGCCTGGAGCAGAAGATTCTGGAAGCTTACACTGCTGGTTTTTTTTTTTTTTTTTTTTTTTTGTGCGGGACCAGTGTTTGAACTCACAACTTTGCATTTGTCAGGCAGGCACTTGTGCCACAGAGTTATCTCCTTGACCCCTGTTCAGGAAAACTTATTTACGATTTTCTTTTTTCAAATTGCTGCATACAGAGTATATACAATAAGATACTAATGGAAGCCACAGGTTTGGAAGGCCGAAATCTTCATCTGCTCACTGGAAAGATGGAAAAGATTTTCCAACTGTTCTAACAGGAAAAGAGAAAGACAATTACTGTAAAATATGTTGGGGGTCTTCTTCATTATATCAGAGCCCATTGTACCATCAAATATTTTGCTAGAATCTTCTTCCAGGAGAACAAAACCTATTCCTCCATCAGTATTCTCCCCCAGCCTCTGCAGCCCATCACCAGCAGGCTGATTCAGCTTCCATGCTGCTGAGACAAACACAATCCCAGCACCCACCACCTAGGAGGATTGGTTTAATTTGCAATTTGCTTACCCTTTCAGTCTGTGCTGGCTGCGAGGCAGAGACACTAAGGCGGAAAGATGTCACAGAGCAAAATGTCTAAGTCCATGGCAGGTGGGAAGCAGAGCAGGGGAAGAGGCCCAGGAGGAAGGAACAAGAGGCCCAGAGTGCCCATGGCCAGCCCTCCATGACCCACCTGGATGCAGGCAGCAGTTTGCTTTATTAATGTACTCTAGATTCCTTAATCCAATGAAGTTGACAAATCGGAATTAATAAGCAGAGTGTGAATGTAAAACAGAGTCAAGATTTCAAGGTTCTACTTTGAAAAGACCACACCCAGGGAAAGGAGAGACCAAAGAAAAGAAAATATGACCTTTAGAAGGATGCTTACAACGTCAAAGCACAGATATACAGATTCTCTACAGCACTAAGTTTTTATCTGAAGTTGGTTCAATATAAAGAAGAAAGAAAAATAAACAAGATGTACAAAAGACATAAGAAATATGCAACCAATACAGAAGCTGTAAAATATGCATATAACTCCAATTGAAATGCTAAATGGAAAGGTGGAAGAGCAAATAGTTATAGTAGTAATGATAATGGTTTGAAGTTTCATAAAATTAAGGATTGCTATTAAACCACAAATCCAGGAAACTCAGACAATAATGAACAGAATAAATAC
Source organism: Myocastor coypus (assembly GCA_004027025.1). Taxonomy (NCBI): domain Eukaryota; kingdom Metazoa; phylum Chordata; class Mammalia; order Rodentia; family Myocastoridae; genus Myocastor; species Myocastor coypus. Next base: position 39,164 of record PVJA010000216.1, on the reverse strand, counting down.
CAAACATCAAACATGCCCACTAGTATATTGAAACTGTGAGAAAAAGAAAAAAAGATTTTGAAATAAACCAATAAGACACCATGAATATTGGTACCAGGATAACACTTATGTAGATTTCTCATGCAGGATCATGAAAGCAAAGCAAATGTAGCAGGAAATATATGTAGCTTTGACAAGAAAAAAATATAGAATTCTGTATCCAGTGATATTATCATTCAAAAGGAAAGGAAAGATAATTTTTCGGATAAATAGAAATCATGCCTGTCACTTGCATACATGCTGTGCAAAAAGAAGAGAGTGAGAGGGTTGCCAGTAATACACATCATACAAGCAACAGCTTATACAGTTAGAGTGATATATTGATAAAATGAGTGATCAGTTTATAGATAAGGTAGATGATGGAAGAAAGAAGAAAGAGAGAGAAAGAAGGAAAGAAAGAAAGCAAGAAAGGAAGGAAGGAAGGAAGGAAGGAAGGAAGGGAAGACAGAAAGACGGTGGTTGGCCCACTGTGATATTGTTCCTCAGCAATCTATGACATTTTCTATCATGTCTCTGAACCATGCTCTTTCTGTTCCCAAGACTCTTGCCAAAGCAAAGAGATATTCCAAGCATGCGAGAATGTTCACAGAAGTGCCCTCTACAAAGTGCTGCAAAGTGAACAAACTTGTGTTGTCTGCAGATTCCACCGCTTGCCTGTATGCCTAGGCTTGCAATGCCAGCATACAGTGGAACCAGGAGAGCTAGTGCAATGAAGTTTAATCTATAAAACTCCCTCCCTGTTGAACAGAGTGATTCATCTTACCAGCTGCCACAAAGCCCACTGAGTAAAGCTCCTGTCGGGTATACAACCATCACGAATTTTGTCAGGCGGTACTATGAGCCTGTTCAGACCTCTTCCGGAATTCTGCCAGGAGGAGCTGTTGACGTGCATGCACCTCGTGGAATTCTGTCGTGTATTGCTGTTGCCATTCACATGCTTCTTGTGGGCCTCACTCCTTAGTGAACTCAGCTTAATAATAAGCCTTCCCTCTCACAAAAGCGATCTCTGGGCATTTTCTTTGGAAACCTATTCCACTGCTGCAGCCTACCTAGGCATGGGGAAAAAAAAAGCACTTACTAGTTGTAGTAGTTGTGTGATCTTCTGGTTCCTACAGCTCAGTACTGACCTCATAGGAAAAGGGTAATAGCAGTGCCTGAAGATACATGGCACTGTTTGAGAGTTAAATTAGAGGGTGAATTACTTACTACAGTGCTTGAAACGTAGTAAATTCTCGTGGGCTGGGGAGATACCTCAGTAGAATAAACACTTGCTTGGTAACCGCAGAGTCCTGAGTTCAATGCCCAGTATTGCAAAAATAAATAAATAAATAAATACATAAATACATAAATTCTCACATAGTAAATTATTACATATTTATGACATAGTGATAAATAACATCACTATTGGCATAAAAGTTTTATAAAATTTGAATGTAGTAAGCAAATGTTTTAATAATAGCCAGCCTCAGAGCAAGCACGCTTTCCCACTATTTTCTCAGCTTTGTGTCTTTCAGCTACTTGAAGTGACTACTGTATTCTTCCTTTCCCAATAATTATAACATTTTAAGAGAAGTAACACAGGAGAGGATAAAAGGGATTACACTAATACCTTAAGTAGCACTTGGTACAAATTAGGTGCTTTTAAAAACATGAAAGGGAAAACTGATTCTGGGGTTAGTTGTTTTGCTTTATTTAAATAATAGTCTTCAGCTTTGCAACCATAACTGTGTAGTTTGTATTCATATGCAACTTCTCCAAACATGTAATTCTTTTATTATGTTATGAGGAAAATAGATAAATACTATTTAGAATCTAGACAAACAGTACTTCACTATCATTTGAGTTTTTTTTTTTTTTTTTTTAAAGGAAGGGTCTACAGGGTGTTTAGGGTCTCACTATTAGATCAGACTCAGAGTGATCCGCCTATTTACAGCCTCCTGAGCGCTGGGATTACAGGCACTAGCACCACCACGCCCGGTCTCAATCGCAGTCGCAGTGAATCCCGGGAATGAGGTGGCACAGCAGGTGTACGGACCGAAACCCCTACCCCAGAACCTGCCTGCAAGAGCTTTAATCCATTGAGCTACGTGGCTGGCCCATTTAAGAAATTTATGTGGAATTCAAATAAAGCTGTAACATTTCAAAAGAAACCTTTATGCTATAAATCTGAGCCGAATTACACTTTTCAGGTGAAGTGTGGGTGTTACACCAAGGCACATGGCTTGAGTCTTCTTAGCATAAAGATACACTATCACAAACTTGCTTGCGGTATGTGAACATAAAACAATGATATGTTAAAATTATACCTCAGCACAATCATTGCAATTTAAAACACAATAGATAATATTCAAACAAGAGTAAGACTGGCATTGTAAAATTTTCATGACATTCTATTCTAAAATGCCAAAAATATTTAAGCTCATGGTTTTTTACACTCTTCCTAGAATTAGATGCATAACAGGAACCTTAATATGTAAGGGATAGACTAGCACAGTTAGATATGCATGGTTGTTAGTTTTCCACTGCTGGGGCCAAATATGAGATAAGCAACCTGTGAGGAGGAACACTTCATTTGGACTTCTGGTCTCCGAGGATTTGCCCCACATTCAGTTGGTCCGTTGATTTCAAGGCCCTTGTGAGGCAGTAGAGCATGATGGGGAGTGAACAGGTAGAGAAGGAATGCCGCTTCTCTTGTGTCTGTCCAGAAAGGAAAAGGAGTGGCCAGATCCCAGTGACCTCACGTCCTTCCTCTGGGACCCATCTTGTAAATGTTCTGAATCCGGCTCTGCAAAATGAAATTTCAAAATTAAAATATGTTCTAATAGAATTAAGCACCTTCCCAAACCTTCTTTCACTGAATACATAACCAACAACCCCACCCCTCCTCAGCCCAAAGGAAGCGACACAATAACGCAGGTGTTGCCTCCCATGGGGCACCTGATCCACTACCTGAAAGTCTTTCTCATCTTGAATCTCACAAGCCCACTCTTTGCTGTCCACGTTCCTATCAGCCTCTGGTCCTCTGAGGTCCAAGCAGAATCACCTTTTTATTCTCTGCTCATTATATTATAGCCTTTTCTAAACTTTTCCAAAATCCTCCTGCAAGCCAATTTCAAAGGCATCAGATCCACATTGCCAGGTATAGTCATAGCACAAAGCCCTTTTCTCAGGGCTGTTTCCTTTGTTAGTTCTCTGTCTCTGGGACAAAACACCTGAAACAAAGAAGTCATGGGAGGAAAAGCTTAACTGGGCTCAGATTTTGAAAGGTTTCAATTCATAGTCAGCTGTTCCTTTGTTCTGCAGCACGTGGCAGGGCATGTGTGGAGGGGAACAGATGTTTACCTGATAGGGCCAGGAAAGTAAAGGAGAATGAGGCGGTGGTTGGGGCCCTCAAAGACCTGACCAATCGGAAAGCCACAACTTCTGCTAGGTCCTGTTTTCAAGTTTCTCACCACTCACAAAGCTCCATAAATTATTGCCCAAGCCTTTAGGATATAAGCAAGCATTATAACCCAAACTACAACCTGGTTTTTTTTGTTTTTGTTTTTCTTTGAAGCAGGGTCTCTCTATATAGCTCAAGCTGGCCTTAAATTCTCCATGTAAGCCTGGAACTCATCCCAATCCTCCTGCTTCAGCCTCCCAAGTACTAGGCTTATAGGTATGTATCAGCACGCCTGGCCAAACCACAAATTTGGATTAATATTTTTCATAAATCTATTTTCTTCAACTCATAAAACGTGTAATGCTATCAAAATGAATTTAACATTAAGTTTTATAATGCCCTGAAAAATATACTCTCATGATATAGTTAATGTTGACAAAATAAAGATGTTTCACAAAGGCCCACAGTACCTGAAGGTGAAGAAAATAACATTGGTTATCTCTGTCTTTTATGGTCTGATAGTTAGAAATGTATTGATTTACGTCTTCGCTTTCTCCTAAGTTCCTTATTAGGCTTTCTTAAGAATCACAAAGTGTTTTTGGCCTCTTTAAAAAATAGACCTTCAAATTATTCATTTGCTTCTCATTTGCAGGCTCCATGGTGCATAATTTCTTTGCACTTTCCCTTAGAGTTCTGACAGCTCCATCAAGATTCTTGTTCAAGATCCGAAATAAAAGGCTTGGAAACACCATTATATTGTCAGAGCCCACACAAAGAAATGTAGAAAAGAGTGAACTTGTGAATGATAGAAATGCCAGTGGGACTTTTGTCTCTGACCTAGAATTTGCAAGCAGTATCAATTTTTTTGCCCTTCAAGCCTGTGTTCCCCTTCAGAAGAAAAGTCACAAAAGTAAAGTTAAATGAATTTACTTTTCAGTACCACATTACAATGGACAATGTCTAGTGTCAAATGTTTTAAATATAACATTGCTACATATCTGATTAGACAGTAGCCCATGCTTGGGCATATTTTTCTTTACAATGGCCATGTTCCCTTCTGACACAAAGATAAACTGACACATGAATGTTAACACCATTTGGATTTTGGTGTTTTACACTAGGCATAAAAAGCACATATGTTACAAAGAATGTAACAATAAAAAAATAGGTAGCAATTTTTTGAAATATGGCTAAAATATTTGGATTAAAACTACAGCTTTCAATTTTACCATATATCAAATTGCTTCCCAAACTGGCCCTTTGATTCTTCCAGTATAATGGCTTAGGAATGTCTTTTTCTCAGTACAGGGAAATTAGGAATAAAGGCATCACATAGAATATTACACAATTTTTAATGTGGACATGTTTTACCTGAGTAAACAAATAGAAGAATTGGGGTGGATCCTAGAATAAAACCATTTACAGCTTTGCACAAACCTGTGAATTTTTCTACCAAAGTAACCATACAAATTTGCATCGCCACAAGTAATCAATGGGAGTTTGCATTCTGAATGTTTGCCAGATTTTATCATTTGTGTCTAGTTCTCACTGCCAAGCCTCATGCAGTTATGGGGTGGACTTCTAGAGTTTGTGATTTATTCATGATCCAGTGCTGGGATTATGGGTGTGAGTGCTACACTCAGCCTGAGGTGGATAGCCTGGCGGCAGCATAAGCATGGCAGACTTGCTCTCTGTAGCCATTGTTGTCATTATTCACTCTGCCACATGGCACTCTGCCTTGGAGCCAGCCAAGTAGGGACTAAAACCTCCACAAACTGTGAACTACCTAAACCTTTCCTTTCTCCATTTTGGGAAACCACTGAGTTATAGGATGTTACAGCACAGGTTCTGTTCCATCCTGAGTCCTCCCTGACCTTGGAGGGCTAGGGCCAAAATATTGGCTATCCTTATAGCCCTTTTCTTATTTCTCTAATTTTTGGTCTATAAACTTCTATTGTTAGCCCCCCAGAAGAAAAGCTTAGTGATACTATTACTCTAAAACATGGATGCTTGAGCTAACTATCACTGCCTTTCTGAATATCAAATATCTTAGACTTAACTAGGAATTGGTGTTTTCCATAAATCATTGATATTCTAATAAATCTCTGTGGAATGTGATAAAAGCAGTTACAGATTTTTACATGGAGGGGCCCGGCGGGATGGCTCAGCGGTCTAAAGCGCCTGCTTGGGAAAGCTTGGGCGGCCTCAAAGACTGCGGTTCGATCCCCGGCACCACATGCTGTGCCAGCCCTGCCCTCGGGACAGGCTGAGCCGGCCATAAAAATGAGTGAATAAACAAACAAAGGTTCTGAAACAAGAAAAAAAACAAATAAAATTAAAAAAAAAGATTTTTACATGGATATTTAGAAATATAAGCATGTACCAAATTTTAGCCTGTCCATCCTCTGACGTTCTGGGTGCCAAGTATTTTGTTCCAGTAATGAGAGAAAAGTAACTGAGAAACCAGACTAGAATTGTGTGTGTGTGTGTGTGTGTGTGTGTGTGTGTGTGTGTGTGTGTTGTTTTGCGTTTGGATTTTTTTTTTTTTTTTTTTTTTTTTTTTTTTTTTTTTTTTTTTTTTTTTTTTTTTTTTGTCTTTTTGAGACAGGGTCTCGCTATGCAGCTGAGGCTAGACTGGAGCTCACTTTTATGGCCTAGGATGGTCTCGAACTCGCACCAGTCCTCCTGCCTCAGCCTCCCGAGTGCTGGGATTACAAGTGTGAGCCACCACACCCGGCTAGCGTTTGGATTTTTGATATTCTAATTTTTGTGTCATATCATTGCATAAAAGAGTTGTTTCAACTTGCAGTGCACTTAGGACCTATGATATTGAACATTTTTCCATACATGTGTAGAGTACTGTGACCATAATTCTTGATTGTCAAATTAATTGACTTAAGATAGGCCTGACAGATTAGAAGAGCACACTTCTAGGTGTACAGGACATGGGGCCTGCCCTTTGGAACTATACTGGTGCTATACAGAGCCTGTTTGGCTCTCTGCCCCTGAGTGCCATAAATGCAGCAGTTTCTCCCTGCTGGTGCCTTTTATCATGCTATTTCAGCTTGGAGCAGGTCAACATGGACTAAAAGCTCAGAAAACACAAGCAATACTAAACAGCTTCTCCTTTAAGTTACTTACGTCAGGTATTTTGTCCCAGCCACAAAAGGCTGACTAATACATATACCATCTATATTCATTTTTATGAATATCTATTCAAATAACTTCTAATTGGGTGATTTCATTTTATCTGAGTTCCTTGTGTGTTCATGGGTATGAATTACTTGCCAAGTGTATATTTTTCAGGTTTTTTTTACTCTGTTGTTCATCATTTTTTTTCTCATTTATCTTGCATAGATTACAACTTTTATTTATTTCTTTTTAAACATACTTAATAAGAGTTAAACTCACAAATTTTTCAGATGGGCAGTATCTCTGGTGTATGTGAAAGTGGTCACCAAATTCCTGGTTATCTAGATGTTTTCTTTATTTTGTTCTAGAAGATTATGTATTTATATTTTCCATTTAAGATATTTTCCAGTCTGAACTAAAATTTGTGAAAATTATAAAATGCATCTGATTTCTTTTTTTGTATAAATTCTGGTATTATTTATGGAAAATAAAATTCTGCATTGACTTACTTTTGCTCTTTTATCAATGATCATCTGGCCAATTTGTGTTGATATATTTACAGGGATTCAATTCTATTCTATTATATATTCTTCAATGCCTGGTATCAAGAAAAGAATATTCATGTATTCTTTGATAAGTATCACATTACACTGATTACTATAGTTTTGTATTAAATCCTTAAATAGAGAGAAATATTTTTTGTTCTGCTTTTACTCTAGTCACTATTGTAGATATTTTATCTTTTCATGAAAACTTCAGTATCAGTTTGCTAGTATCCTTACAATAATTTGTAGTGACTTTTGTAGTTTTATGGAATCTGCAGAAAAAAACGGAATAACTGGCACAAGATGAGAATTACAAAACATAATGTTCATGTTTTCCAAATCATAGTTAGGAAACAACTTTCCATATTTTTATATTCCTAAATTTTTTCATCTCATTTTTACTGTTTCCCTCATACAAGTTTTGCACATGTTTGGCTAGAATTACATTTAAATACGTCACTTTAGACTGCTAATGTATAATTGGTACTGTGTTTTCAATTTCACATTCTATTGTTCAGTGCTGATATGCAAGAAAACAATTGACTTTTGCCTATTAATCTGAATTGTAAAATCTTACTATAGTCATTCTTTCATTCCAGAAATTTTGCTGTTATTTTTGATAACCTGAGATTTCTTTGACATAGAAAATTATATTATCTGTACACATAGAAGTATTGTTTCTCCATTTGACATGTGTGTGTTTCTTATTTTATTGTGTCATCTAAAATTGCTATCGTGATGTTGAACAGGGAGTGCAGAAATGTGATATTCTTCATTTATTTTAAGGGTAACAGCATCTTGTGTCTTGTGTCTTATGAGCTATCTATTTTGCACATTTTTTAGAATGCCAAAATAAGGTATAGCATGCCTGAAATCTCAACATGTAGAAGGCTGAAGCAAGATGGGGATCATTAGGTTGAGGATAGCTTGGGCTACCTAGGGAGTTCAACGTCAGAGAGTTCAAGGCCAGTCTGAACTACAGAGCTAGATTACTTTGTCTCAGAAAGACAGAGAAAGAAGGAAAGAAAGAAAGAAAGAAAGAAAGAAAGAAAGAAAGTTATATTTAGAGAAATCCTCTCCATTCTTAGTTGATTATCAATTCTTATCATGAGGAAGTGTTGAAATTATCATTATTGTTAATTTATACATTGATATTCTGATATAATTTTTCATCTTTAGTCCATTACTGTGTTGAGTTACATATTTGATTTTTGAATGTTGAATGAAACTTATTTGAATATGTGCCACTTCCTCATGTACAATTAATTTTGAATATATAAGATGTGATTTACTGGTATTTGATAGACACTGTATCAAGTTGATCTGTTGATTTTCTTTCCTTTAGTAACTTTATCCAACTGTTGGATTACCGGAATACTTGGTCAAAGATCTATCTAGGATATATCTTAATTACATTGTTCACACAAAAATATGTAAATATTTTGGAAATGGTACACTTCTATTATGCAATAAAAAATGAAATAAAAATTAATAATACATCATTCTAAACAGAGCCTACACAAATTACCTGAAATCACTTTTATTCTTAGAGATTTCCTGTAAATTTGAAAGCACTTCTGAAACTTTCAAAAAATTGTTATAATGTAGTTTATTATGATTTTAGAAAGAGAGAATCCGTAAGTTCCATTAGTTACATAAAATGTTTAGATACCGAATTAGCAGTAGAGATTAAAAACTATCTGCACATGTGTAGTAGAAGGAAACGTTGATAAAATAAATAGATTTTCAACTCATTTGATGTCCAAAGGTGAAAAATATGTACTTCTTGCTTTAGTTAATAATTTGACAAGAATGTCTACTATCATTAGTAATATTTAGCTTTGTACCAGTGATAGTAATTCTAATCTTCTATTTATTTATTTACTGAATACAGGATCTAGCTATGCAGCTCAGACTGTTAGTGATCCCACTGTCTCAGCCTCCCCAGCACTGCGACACAGGCATGTGGCCACCATGCCCAGCCCACCATGCCCGTGATACTGCTGGCATGCACGACACTGCCTGCAGTACCAGTGATAGAACCCAGGTCCTTGTGCTTGCTAAACAGGTAACTAGGCAGCCAAACTGTCTCCCCAACCCTGTAATATTTAAAAATAAGAAGAAAAGCAATTGTACATAAATATTGCAGACATGACTCCAAGACATTACATGATAAGCCCCACATACTAAATATGGGGTCAGCAGTCCCTGAAGAGTTGACTGATTCTAGATCTATGGAAAAGAATGGTCGATCTGGAACATTTTTGGCTAAAAAGAAAGTACTAAAAGTATAGTGGTGTCAAGATCCATGGAGTAAGGCATTGGCTTAAAGGAACTTCCATTGACCACACTTTGGTCAATTTTAATATGATTATGAATAATTAAATTCATGTGTAATAACACAATGAACCCAAATGAATGCACACTGCCATTTATAGCATCTTTAAAAAGGAAGAAAAATATTAGAAAGAATGTACCATGGAATGATACAGTTAGGAACTCATCACTTCTGCTCAGCTAAAACCTCTTATAACTGAAAAAAAGGATATTTATAAGATATCAGAGTATCATTTCATTTGTTATTTTAAATACAAAGGAGCTCTTGGCGAGGTATCTTAGGGGACTAAAGCACCTGCTTAGGCAAGCTTAAGCAAGCCCAGGGACCACTGTTCGACACCAAGGCAGGGTGAGTTGTCCATAGAGTCCAGGCGTAATGGTGTACAACTGTAATCCCAGCACTAGGGAGGCTAAAAACAGGAGGCTTGACAGGAAAACTGTGAGGAAAAGGCAGCCTCCAACCTACACAAGACCACACTCATGTTAGCTGACACGAAAGGAGTGGTTTATTGATAGCAACTAGCATGTGCTAGGCTGCTCAGCAGACCTGAACAGCAACGATGGCTGGGGAGTCTGGGACTTCATAGAGCAGGGCATAGTGGAAGGTGAGTCATAATGTGTTCTTAGCTGGGCCAGAATGTTTTTGACACAAAATATAGACTCCTTGAAGCAAGCAGCAGAAAGATATATGTGTAAGCAGCTGGATGCAGACAGTCAAGGTTAAAGCTTTGCAGCACAATTGTGTTTGGGGCATCCAGGAATATAGGAAGTGGTGTGTGGGAAGGAAGCCCAGGGCTGGGTGCCTTAACAAGGATCACTATGAGACTGAGCTGCGTACTGACACCCTGTGACAACCAAATACATTAAACTATACAATGGATAAAATGTATCTTGGCAGGGGAAAGAAGTAGATTTACTGTTGGCACTATCAATAATGAAAAAAACCCACCTAGGGTGCCACCAAACGAAGCATGGAATCCCCTCAGGAGCACGTGGGTGAGGCTTTGGCCAGAAATGCATTACTGAAATTAAATCATGAAGAAATATATTAAGTAATAAAAGAGTGAATGGTTCTGTAAATCAAATACTCTACAACCTCAAAGATTCAAGGAATCTCAGGAAATTCTAGGACTTTTACCAACAGTGAAAAATTGAAGGGATATAATTTTTGAATTTCACTGCATCCTGAGAGGAGATTTTTTAAAAATTCTAATAGATATTTTTGGTACAATAGAGAATTTTTATGTCACAACATAAGTTTGGAATTAATGCTGATTTACTTAAGTGTAATAGTATCGTTAGGAAGAAACATGTCCTTCACTAGGAAAATACATGTTGAAGTAATTAGTAGTAAAATGTTTTGATGTCTGCAACTCTTTTGGAAAGAGACAAAAGAAAGATGCTGGAGCTGGATGATAGGATTTTAATAATCGATACATGTTTGTATTGAGTATATACTCAAGTATTGCTCCTTCAAGTTTTCTGGGCATCTGTAAATTTTTCAAAATAAAAAGTAAAGCTTTTAAAAGTTGAAAGTAGATCTCAAAATTGATGCACGTTTTTGTCTTTGGAAGCTCATTTCCTACTTAAATGAATCTGATGCAGATCCAAACTAATTATTAAAGCTTGCAGTCTTTGAAGAGCATCGCTAATTGAAAGTCAGAGATGTAATTCGATTGGGAGTGAAGTGGCTACATTGCAGCAACTTGTTTTTGCTACTGGGGCTGATCCATATTATTTCCAGTGTTTTAATTTTTGGTTGAAGAATCAAGATTTATATAATTGATTAAGTTACTCACAGGCTTTAGAAATTCTATCGAAATAGATGGCAAAAAATGTTATACTATTGTCAGAATTAATCACTGAACAGAGAATACAAGCATTATAAGATTCTCATATTTGGGCTGGGGAGATAGCTCAGTGGTCTAAGAGCCTGCCTGGCAAGTGCAAGGACCCAGGTCCAATTCCCAGTACCACATAGTTGCACAAGCCTGTAATCCGCTCACTAGAGAGGCTGAGACAGGAGAATCACTAAGAGTCTAGGGTGTATAATGAGACCCTGTATACAATACAGAAATTTTAAGAAAAGATTCTCATAGTTATCTAATCAGTCTAGTGTCTGATAATTTCACTCTAGTGTCAAATAATCCTGTATACTAATACTATTTTCAAAGCTCCGGTATACAAATTCTTAATCTCATGTTAGGCTTTGCAATGACACACAGAATCATTATAGTGCCATCAAAGCTTGTCCTTACACTTTGAAAAGTAATAAAGAGAAGCACAGTATACATCCTAAGTGCATATTCACAAAGATTAATATTACACAAAGCAGATATTACACACAGTACTTATTATGACTGGGAACACTTCCAAGGGTTCAACTCTATTGAACTGATGCGGAAAGTATTCATTTAGGTGAAATCTTGTTAGAAAATATTTCTTTTCCTTCTTCATCATCCATTTTCATAAGCAAGAAAAAATATTTTCATCAGAAATATGTGCTGTTTTTCAGAAGCATTGTAAGAAGTTGAATTTTTTTCTGACAGTTTCTGAAATATTCTTTTCCTCATAATGAAGCCCTCAACAAGAGTCCCATCCTAGTCTTGTATTCACCATTGTTGATGTGTTATCAGCTACTTACTGAACACAAGCTATTAAGAACAAAGTCTGCACATGAAATGTTTTTTCCTGGGAGACTGCTCCCCCTCCCGGGCCTTATGAGCAAAATTTCCTTCTGATTGATTCATGCTTTAGCTTCTCCTTCAACAAATATGGATGGAAAATCTACTGCATGTCAGATTCTAAATTGGCTTCTGCATCTGCAAAAATCATTAAGGCCCACCCTTTAGCAAGTGTTCAATCGAAGGGAAGAGACACCTAAGAACATTGCTGGAATCTCAATTTACAGGAGTGTTACAGGAAGTGCCTGTGAGAACCAGAAAGCCAAAGCAGCTGCTAATGGTATTTGTCTTTATTTCAAATTTTAAGTTCTTTTATGTATAAGAAATTACTATAAAAGGAAAGAGAAACTTTAAGGTAGGTAACTTTATTTTTCAGGGCCGGGGATTGAACTCAGGCTCTTGTGCTTGCCAGGCAAGAACTTATTCTACTGAGCTATTTCCCTGTCCCCTTAGGTCTATAACTTTTAATTGGAGACAAATCAATGTTATTAATGAGAAGTAGTAAAGATTATGGGCAGTTGATGAGAAAAATAAAAATCTAGAAAAATTAATCTAGGAAATCATTGCTTAAAACTATGGACTTAACTTATTCCTGTTTCACTAAGCACAACTTATTTGCACAAATTTATTTTAAAAAATATTTAAAATTTCTGAGTTTGTTTGTTTCATGAATTTGCTTAAAACTACATATATTTCAAGCCATATTTTTTCTTTTTTTTAAGTTTTTCAACTAGTTTTGCATGCTTATTTCTGGCTATCTGGACAACTAATTTGAAGACAATAATATGCAATGTAACATCCACTGTTCAATTCCTATCATTTTGTTTAGTGAAATTCTAAATTTTTTCAACATTTTTATTCTCTTTAAAAAATACTAAAAAAATACAAACAAGAAACTAAATAAATTTCTATTTCATTTTGTCCTGACCACATCACTATATTAATGGTTCAGGTAGAAAGCAGAGATGGCACCTTTGATGACAGCCTTAGTTTCTTCAGATAACACCAAGTGTTCTAGTCAAACTAAATCTGTGCCTTTAGTAAAACACCTTAGAATCAAACAGAAAGAAAACTTTCACTTAGTCATGCTCTCAAAATAAGATTGTGGGAACTTTTTCCTCTGAACTAGTCAGCCTCTCTGAAGAAAAATCCCTTTGTTAGCTCTCTGGGAGAGTGGGATAAGGAAAGGATTGGGCACACATTTATTTCTTTGGTAGTAGAAATGTGATTATGGCAAGGTTGGGTGAGAGCTACGAAGCGTCCGGGATCATATTCCATGACACTGCTCAGAACAGAATAAAACAAAAGCCTTTTCTCTTTGTGAATGAGAACAAAAGAACGACCATCAAGAGGATGCAGATCTCAGAGCCCCTGTCTAGAATAAAGCCATGAGCCTGACAGGATGGCTCAGTGGTCTAAAGCACCTGCTTAGGAAAGCTTGGGCGGCTGCAGGGACCATGGTTCGATCCCCGGCACCACATGCTGCGCCAGCCCTGCCCTCAGGGCAGGCTGAGCCGGCCATAAAAACAAATAAACAAACAAATAAACAAAAGTTGTGAAACAAGAAAAAATTTTAAAAAAAATAATTAGAATAAAGCCAGCAGCTTTACTCTAATGTTCCATTTAGTTCTAATTCTCTGCAAACCTGCTACCAACCCTTAAATAACATTGCACTGTGGGAATCGTGCCCTTGGAGGTTATACCTTGTGTTGTGTCTCAAAAGAATGCTAGAAAAATATCAATGCAATTGTTTCATTCAAGCATTTTATCTTTTATTTCTTTCACTGGTATCCCATTCCAAGTGTTTTTTTGTTTTTTTGTTTTTTTTGTTTTTTTTTTTCTGTAGGTCTGGGTGGAAAATACCTTTCATGACAAATGCCAGTTGTGAGGGATACTTGTGGTTGCTTGAAAACCTGGATAGAGAGGGGTGGGCAGGAGCAATTCTGCCTAATGGAAACAAGTACTGTGGTCAGTTAGTGACTTTTTCAGGTGCTAGGGTGTGAGATAGCTGATGCTCCCACTGACCTAAGCCTTTTCCTCCAGACCACTAATTCTTCTCAGACTAAGCTTTTCTTGTTTTAATGCTATGGTTCTTACCGTATTTTATTTAATTAACAAGCACTTTCGTCATCATCGTTCGAAAATTCATGATGCTATCTCATCTGTAAAACCTAATCCCATAAACTATACAATGTGGAGAAATGCATCTGCACAGTCCTTAGGCTATGTATCAACATCAAATAAGACAACATGTGAGAAGAGGACCCTTGAATATCCACCATTCTAAGTTAATTATACTTTTTTTTCAGTACTAAGGATTGAACTCATGCCTTTTTGGAGCTATATTCTTAGCTATTTTTTTGTTTTTAGTTTTTAACTTGAGACACGGTCTCTCTAAGTTGCTAAATTGTCCATCTTGGGCTCAAATTTATGATCTTCCTGACTCAGTCTGCCAGAGCACTGGGATTACAGGTATACACCATCACACATGGCATATACCACCACACATGGCATACCCGCTACACATGGCATACACCACCACTCATGACATACAACATCACAGACTTTCTAAAGGCAAGAAAAGAGAAATACTCTGAGGTTTTACTTCTCACAAGGCAGTATGAAGGACAAAGCTTACTATATAGTAGATTTATAATAAGTGTCTGTTAAACTAACTGCCATCATTCATTTTCTCTCTAGTACCTTTCGTGATATTGACCTGGAGTGTCAGGACATGGGAGGTGTGAACATAACTCCATGAGGCCGCAGTTGACGAACTGTCATTTTGAAAAGTCACACAAAATAGGCAGTGGATTTGGAATTTCTCTTGCAATATAAGCACATTGTTGTGGGGAACTGCATCTGCTCCTCTCTGCCAAATTATATAGTAGAATGTGCTCCACCATGGGCATGCAATAAATAATAACTATGTAACTATGCTGAGGAATTAATCTGATGAGATGCCCTGAATAGCACTGCCTGGGACCTTGAAATGTGACTTGTTTGAAGTGAAAAGCAAAGGCTGATAGTTCATTAACACCCCCCCCAACATTTTTTTCCTGTTGGGGCAAAATGACTTGCACAACCGTTAACCTACTGGACAGGAAGCCACCTTGCCATTTGCCAGCTTCTATACCTAGATATTTTTAAGCCACGTGTATGCCACCAAATTTGTAACATTCATGCCAGAGTGCTCACTGAGGAACTTACGATGCCACACTAAGAATGATAAAAACAATTCTGTGAGTGCGTATGCCCCTGAAGGGTAGAGTAATTTGCATATTTCAGCTAACTCTGACTCTGCTTCCCGATCCTCCTTACATCAGTTCCACTCTACTTTCTGCACTTGCAAATCACTCATAATGAATCACACGTTATTCGCTCGTTCAAGCAAGAAAGATTCTAACATACTCATATTTTGCTTCTCTCTCACTACCACATTCAGTTAGGGAGCAAAAGTAGTCAGGCCCCCCTCCTCTTTGCATGCCTTAGACTCCGTTCTCTTCATTTCCACCCTGCCTGACTTATGACCTTTAGGAAACAGTAGCCATAACCTCTCAACTGCTCTTTCTGCCCCCCTTTTTCTCTTCAAACTATCGCCAGCCAGTGCTGCACCAAACACTGCTCAAAATTATAGCTATAATAGTGTTATATTCTTATTTTAAAACCTCTGACTCAAGATGACTACACTGAACAAAAGTAACAGGTAGTGCGTAATCCAGATTTGGTCAATTTGACCAACAGAGTTCATTCTCTGCATCCCTTGCATGGCAACCCATGTTTCTGCTACATGTGATACGTGAGTATTTTCTTTACACGATTGTTCCCAGACGTGATGTTTTTGCTTCTGTTCACTGTGGAATGTTTCCTCAGAACTTAACCCCTCCAAAGCTTCCAGTGGGTAGCTGTCAAAAAGATATAGATGCTCCTTATTTGTTCACGAAATCCAGTTAGTGCTAAATATAGATGCCTTTAGGCATGACCTTCTTCCTTGGTGATGTGAATCCTCACTCTTCCCAAGGACGTCACTCTGTCCTGATTCATACATATAGAGCCCCAGATGTGTTCCCCCCTGTCTGCTTCATCAGTTGTATGAAGAGGATACAAGTGGTTCATCACTTATATCATACGATTGCCACATACACTGCCTTAAAACAATGTCTGGAGCACAATAAAATTCCTGCCTGCTAGAAACAATAAAACTATTATTACTGTTATCACTCAACATTTGTCCCCGGATGCATCTTCTACCTGAATGAATCTTTTGGGTTGACCAACCTTTACAGTTTGGTGACCAATCCTAACAATTTTCCCATCACTGTCCTGTTTTAGCAATGAAAGTCAACATGCACAGAAATCCTCCACTCCTCAGCAAAGCAGCAAGGTGCTCACTCTGTGAATACCTCACACCAAAGCAGTCTTTTTTATCTCTAGTCCCTTTAGTGTAGCATTCATAATCCTTTTAATTTTTATTTTTTTTTCTTGTTTCAGAACCTTTATTTGTTTATTCACTCATTTTTATGGCTGGCTCAGCCTGCCCCGAGGGCAGGACTGGCGCAGCATGTGGTGCCGGGGATCGAACCGCGGTCCCTGAAGCCGCCCAAGCTTTCCCAAGCAGGCACTTTAGACCACTGAGCCATCCCGCCAGGCCCTCATAATCCTTTTAATAGAGCTTTATACATTTGGGTTGCTTAGCACTTGTCTTTTTCTCCTTCAGTCAATTATTTATACATTTTTGTGTAAATGTGCCCCCAATTATATTATATTATTCTTAGACTACAACCTATATATAATGGAAAGACTTTAAGTGCCAGTGGCATAGCTCAGTGGACTAAGAGCTTACTTAAGTAAGCCGAGGGGCCAGGGCTGAATCCCTGGCTCCACACGCTGTGCCAACACTGCACTAGCCCCACCCCTGAGCTGGCCATGGAGTCCAGCTGTGGCGGTGAATGCCTGTAATCCCATCACTAAGGAGGCAGAAGCCAGGAAGATAGCTAAGAGTTAGAACTGTGTAGTGAGACCCTTCACACAAGAAGAAGAAGAAGAAGAAGAAGAAGAAGAAGAAGAAGAAGAAGAAGAAGAAGAAGAAGAAGAAGAAGAAGAAGAAGAAGAAGAAGAAGAAGAAGAAGAAGAAGAAGAAGAAGAAGAAGAAGAAGAAGAAGAAGAAGAAGAAGAAGAAGAAGAAGAAGAAGAAGAAGACTTTGATCAGTGCAGTGGAAAACTATTTGACTACATATCCCAGTATATATGTGGATTAGTAAACTAGATAGTTCACATCCCAGTGTAACCATTGTCTAAAATTTAGGCTGTAGATCCTAATGTAATAAGCCATGTGGGCCATGGGTTATTCCTTCTTTCTTTTGTATCATTTGTTAATAGAAATTTTGTTTTCATTTGAAAGGAAATGTTCATCTTAACTCTTCAAAAGATCTATCTGAATTGTCAGATGCCTTTCCATTGCTGATGATGGAAGTTTGTTAGTTGTAGTTAAAAATAAAACTTAACGAAAAAATATACGTTCATCTCACATATGATGAGAATATAGGTAGTGCATACTACAAAACGCTAATCTGTAACACTGAAGCTGCCGGAAGCTATGATATCAATGAAATACATTGATGCTGGAAGTCAGGAGGAGATAGAGTGCTCATCATTTTTCTGCTAGCCTAGTCTGACATTGAAGTAAATGTTATTGTAGAACAGAAGCTACACTCCTGAGAAGAAGAAAGCAGGGTGGTTAGTACACCAGAGGCTGACACCTGGGGCAGGAATCAAAATGGGCTTAAGTAAGTCTAAGTTTGTGTAACTTGAAAAAATTTGTCTTTCATCTCTGTTGGTTAGCTTACTCAGCAGTGAAGTATTAACAATAATGTTAGCCTGTTTGGATTTCTGTGAATTAAAAATAATTACTAACTAAGCTTATATGACCCTGAATATCATGTAGCATACCCTTGATATGTTCCAGTTTGAGGCACTGTTATCATTGCAGTTTAACTTTGCATCATTAATGGCTGCATAAATAGATAGATAGATAGATAGATAGATAGATAGATAGATAGATAGATAGATAGATACAGATATAGATATAAATATATAGATATAGATATATTGATATATGGAATATATGTGCAATACATACATGAAATGTAACAAAACATGCACTATTTTTCTTTTCTTATATCTCCTTCAAATATCGAATCATTAAAATTCTCCTTATATATTTGTAGATCTAAAATAACCAGTCTAAATAAAATTAAACTGTTAATTGCAAGGAATTTTACTCAAAAGTATGAAGTCAGTACTTAGAGTAGAGGTTGAAGGCACAAAGGACTGAACACTCATCTGAGAGCAGTCACCCAGCTTGGACTTTATTATAGAATTTGTTTCACATGAAATAAGTTAGACATTTCAAATTCTATTAGAATGTTAAAAACTAATGGCTGTTGTGCTAAGAAGGAGCATTTTGCAGATTGAAAGTTGTGTTTATAAATGCTACAAGGCTTTAGAACTTCAATAAATGCCACCTTTCCTATCTCTCCCATCCTTGCAACTGATTGAAAAAATATACATAAAGCAGACAGGGGAAGATCAAGAAAAGAGTGTTCATGCCATGCTGATAAGAATCGGATTCTTGTGTGTAATTTCTGTGTACTGCTATGATACGCTTCCTAATCTTTCATCCCAGAATGAAGTTACTCTTCTAAACTGGAGGTTTCATCCTTGTAGAGAAAGAGCCCATCCCACCGTGGTTATCACAGGATAAGCGAAGCAGCTCACAGCATCGGCTCAGTACCTCGGGCCATTAAGCTAATAGCTTACTACTTGTCTCTTGGCAAAAGACAGTGAGAGAGTAAAGGTGTCCCAAGCAAGAATCTCCCATTTGAAAGCAAAATGGAAACTCTCTTGCCCTATGCAAAGACAATTAGTTGGGGGGAAGTCTCCACTCCTAATGGTCTCCATGGTAACATTTGTGTATCTGTTATTCAAAGAGGATTTGTGATCTTAAAATACTGCCAGCATCATATTAATAACTATTTAAAATGGAAACACAATCTATTACTTATATTAAGTGTTACAAAATACAGTTTTGAAATCATGCAATAAAATACAACACAAAGAGGTTCAAATAAATCACTTGAGACATTCAGAATAAAAAGAATCTGCTCACCGCAACTTTAAAGTCCACATATCTTTTGGACTAGCAAAATGTAACGGTATTTGATAGAACATACATGTAAGTTTGCTTTCAGATATATCCAGTGAGTGGTGCATGAGGGATCCAGTTTGTGCTCTGAGGAATTTGAAGAAGCAATCTGAAAACTTTGGAGATTTGAAACCTCTCAAAGAGAACTAGGAGACTTGGCAAGTGGGTGTCAGTACAGGAATGGCTAGGAGAGAGGCAGGATTTCTACAGAGCCGGTGAGCAGGTACCTGAGTGCATTGCGGGTTGCTCCTAAGTGCTGACATATGCAGACACTCTAGGGAAGGGGGAAATTGGTGATCTAGTAAAATATGATCTTTAACTAAAGGTCAAATGAAATTGTTCTGGAAACCTTGGGGATACTTTAAATTGGGAGCTATCGAGAGAAGGCTGCTCATTACAGCTTGTGCTTAAAGACCAGTTTCACTTTATCAGGGAAATTGTTCATTTGTGTGAAAATTTGACCTCTGTCAGTTTGCCAAGAAGGGGAGGCCCCCGAATGATCTCTGGCTCACGTGAGCTCACAGAAGTTAGAGCTACCTGGGGACCACTTTCAAAGGACATTGCCAAGGTTAGCAGACCTAAAACCTGACCTTCGTCTTCTTCCTTCCATTTATATCTGTTTGTAAAGTTCAAACGGTTCTCTTTTCTCCGCAACCTCAGAAAAAAAAGCGCTTCAAATGCAATAAAATGATGAAGGATTCCAAAGGGATGGAGCTATAAAAAGAAAAGGTGAAACAAAAATGTTTCACCTAGGAGGGCTGGTTATTTAGGGAAATGTAATTCAAATGGCTAGATTATAGTTATTATATTTCTTAACCTAGATTACAGATAAGCTTTAAAGTTTTATGGAACTATGACACTGTTACCAGCATGGCTGCTAAAGGGTTAATGAAAGAAAAGAGGAGGAAAGGCTTATTCACAGACACTTATCATCCAAATAAATTAATACCTAGGAATCCTTGAAATTGAACTTATCAAATACCACAATTCAGTCTCAAAGGTAAAAGAATGGTAGTTTATGATTAAATGGTGCCCTAGTTACTTTCTCCTTGCTGAAACAAAATACCCGAGACTCACAAGTTGAAGGATAAAACGTTTACTTTGGTTTCCAGTTTGTAGAAGTTTCAGTCCATAGCCAGCTGACTCCGTGGCAGGGTGGCATGGCAGAGAGGCCTACAGCAGAGAAACAGTCCCTGGCAGGGCAGGCAGGGGAAGACTCCATGAGCTGCCTTCTTTCTCTGCCTTTATATTCCATCCAGGCTAAAGCCTGTTGATTGGTGCCACCCACACCCAACGGGGCCCTTGCATTATCCACACCCAGCACCATGTTGACCTACGTAATTATCATAAACTCTTGATTCCAGAATCACACAATGATGGCCCGGCCATCTCCTAAAAGCCTCATAGCATTTATAAACACAACTTTCAATCTGCAAAATGATCCTTCTTAGCACAATAGCCATTAGTTTTTAACATTCTAGTAGAGTTTGAAATATCTAACTTATTTGATGTGAAACAAATTCTATAATAAAGTCCAAGCTGGGTGACTGCTCTCAGATGAGTGCTCAGTCCTTTGTGCCTTCAACCCCTACTCTAAGTACCGACTTCACACTGTCCAGTAAAATTCCATGCAATTAACAGTTTAATTTTATTTACACTAGTTATTTTAGATCTATAAATATATAAGAAGAAATTTTATGATTCAATATTTGAAAGAGATATAAGAAAAGAAAAATAGTGCATGTTTTGTTACATTTCATGTATGTATTGCATATATATTCCATATATCAATATATATATATACATATCTATGCAGTCATTAATGATGCAAAATTAAACTGCAATGATAACAATGCCCCGAACTGGAACATATCAAGGATATGCTACATGATATTCATGATGTCAGTGTTTGCTGTTGCTGCTTGTGTTTTTAGATGTATTTTCCAAAAAAGTAACTTTGTCCATTCCAATATTCTGAATCCTAAAATAATGACACTACTAAAAGAAAACAGGCTTCCCTGTTTTCTTTTAGTAGTGTCATTATTTTAGGAGTTGCATTTGAAGCTGAATCCATTTCAATTTTGCTGTTTTAGCTACTGAGAAATAAGATTCTAGTTTCATATTTTTGCTTATGGATAACAAGTACTCCCAGTACTAATTATGAGCAAGATTAGCCTTCTGATGAGATTTCTTAGCACAGTTGTCAAAATTCAGTTGGTTGTAGATATATGAATTACTTATAGATTCTTATCCATCCCATTTATCGCCATTTTATGCCAATATCATAGTCCTTTGATGATTGCAGCCAACTAATAGCTCATTTTATTTTATTTCATTTTATTTTTTTGATGAGCGGATTAGATTTATTGGGGAAAAGATAGATCCTGTCCAAGAGAGGGACAGAAGAGGGGTCCCAAGTGAGTGTCCCCCTAACAGCTCATTTTAAAGTTGCGAAAAACAATGGCTGGCTAAATAGCTCAGCACCTTAAAGTGACTGCAAGCAGACACAGGTGTCAGGGGTTTGATCACCAAGCCTGCCATACCGGTCCCACCCCTATGGTGTGCAGAGATGGCAATTGAGACTGGCAGTCATGGCACACATCTGTTATCCCAGATCTTGGGAGGCTGTAAACAGGCAGGTCACTACTAGTCCAATATAGTAGTGAGACCCTGAAGACCCTATATACCATTCCTTAAAATACCAAAAAAAAAAAAAGTTAAGAAGTACAATGCTTTCTGCTTTATTCTTTTTCTCAAGATTGCATTGCCATTTCTTTTATTGTTAGTTTTTTTTCTTTGATTTTTGGTGATGTAGTAGATCCATAAAAATTTCAGATTATTTGATCAAGATGTGTGAAGAATGCCTTTGACATATTTCAGGAATTGCAGTTATCTGTAGATAGTTTTCAGTAGGAGGGACATTTTAACAGTATTGATTCTTCTAATCCATGAACACAATCTGTGATATATTTCCATTTTTTCAGATGGAACTTTCAACTTCTTTCATCGATATTGGTCATTTTATTTCTCCAGCAAAGTTATTGCTGTTGTATTGTGTGTTCATTTCTTTGTTTTATATTACTGCAGCTGGAATTGCTTTCTTGATTTTTGTATCAAGCAATTTGTTTTTGGTGTATAGTAATACTATATTTATTTATGCATTTGGAAATAGTAATACTTTATTTATTTATTTATTTATTTAATCGTTTGGTACAACATCTCAGTATGCAGCTCTGGCTCATCGTGATCTTCCTGTTCTCAGCTTCCCAGCTCTGGGATTATAGGTTTGTGCCACCATGCTCAGTCTAGCTTGCTGGCTCAGTGTGTCCAGAGGCAGAGCTGGCATAGCATGTGGTGCCAGCGGTGGAACTCTGATCCCCACACTAGCATAAGCAAGTGAGCCCACTGGGCTATCTCACCAGCCCTATTACTATTATTTTCACATGTGGATTTTTATCCGGAAACTTCATTGAATTTCTTTAGGAGTTTTAAGGATTTTGGTGAATTCTTTGGGAGATTAGGAGATAGATATGTAGATAGATAGATAGATAGATAAATAGATGATAGATAGATAGATAGATAGATAGATCATGTTGTGCAAATACAGTAAAAATTTTAATTTTTCTTTTTTATATCTTTTTTGAACAGATCTCTCTGTCTAAACTCTCCTTCTGGTATTAAACTCACTAGGTAGTCTAGGCTAACTTTGAACCTGTAGTCATTGTCAAACTTCTGCCTCCTGAGTGTTAGGATTATAGCTCTGTACCACCATGCTATGGAGTATCTAGTTGTCCCCCCAAGTCCTCATGCAGTCTAGAGTTTGTGAACTTCTTATTAACTCATGATCCACTGGGATTATGGTTGAGTGCTGCTGGGATTATGGTTGAGAGTACTATGCCCAGCCTGTAGCAGACAGTCTGAATGAAACATAAAAGAAACAGACTTACTTTCTGTAGTATAATGTTAAGGACATAATTTCACAATACTATAGGAGATTTAAAATCATTTCACTGCCTAAGTCCACTTCACAATCTAGAGCAGAATACACTCACTTCTGGGTTCTCCTGCCCTACAACCTTCCTGGAGGCAGAGCACACTGTTAGCTGCTAGTCAACACACTTGTGTAACATACAAGACATTGATTCTTCTCCTCTAAGGAAAATATCTACTTGATATGTCATTAAAATGCAATGATTTGCTTTAGATACAGCAGTATTGAAATAAGTGTTACTAATATCTTGTTAAAAATTAAGGAGCCAGAGCTGGGGAGATAGCTCCGAGGCACAAGTGCCTGCTGGGCAAGTGCAAGGTCATGAGTTTGAACCCCGGCCCCACAAAAAAAAAAAAAAAAAAAAAAAAAAAAAAGAAGCCAGGCGTGGTGGCGCACGCCTGTAATCCCAGCACTCGGGAGGCTGAGGCAGGAGGATCAGTGCGAGTTCGAGACCAGCCTGGGCTACAAAAGTGAGTTTAAGGCCAGCCTCAGCTGCATAGCGAGACCCTGTCTCAAAAAGACAAAAAAAAAAAAAAAAATTAAGAAATGAATATAAACAGAAGTGGCATATACTTAAGTACAACGTATTTTTGAGGGAATTAAGAAAGATATTTTCACTCTGTTTCAATTGTTTTCTGTATGCATACTTTCTTTTCTCCTTTCAAACTATTTTGAAACATCAAAATTACAATTTTTCCATTTCTATTATAGCATAATTTACACAAAAGATAGTACTTTGAGAATAATTTTATTTCTCTAAGAAGTAGTACTTCATCTTTAACATAATGTAGATATTTACAAAGTATTCAAATGCCCTTTGACTTTTTATTTAATAATAAATGAACAATTGTAAAAGTACAGAAGTGGAAAGACAGCCCTGCTGTGAATAGAGTAGTAACCCAGGTATCATGTACTGAAGTTATTTCAATTGGTTTTCAGTGAAAGCATTTCTTCCCCACTAGAATTTTCAGGGGCACCACATAAATTATTTAACAAACTTTCATCATCATGGTCATCACCTACCTTCACTCTCCCAAAATGGCATCTATGTTTTACAGACAGAAAAAATGTAAGACATCCAACTCTGATTTGGGGAGCTTTTGTTTTCTCTTGCCTGCATTTGTCACTTGCTGGGTGGAGGATTTTGTTGAGGAAAATTAAATTTGGATATGAGTTTATGTTTCCCTTAATTCTATACTACAAGCCAAGTATCTGTTCAACTGCTAAAGCAACTTAAAAAAAAAAAAAAAAGAGAAGAGTTCATGCAGAAGTATCACTTTACACTGCATACCCCTCACTCTTCATGGACGATGTAACAAGACATAGTAATGTACTAAGACTTGGCCGTGATTTTCAGCATACAACGTGCCTGGAGATGCTTGCTGACGTCCCCAGAAGGGACAGACAAGGAGGCTCTTATCTTGTCTTGCCTTGTTTCCCTTTAGAGACAGAAAAGTTGAAGTCACGCTGGACGCTAAGATTTGAGACGAGAAAAGCAGACAATTTCTTTCCTGGCTGCAGCCAGCTGCAGCTAATTGTGTTAGTTATGGTAATGGTGCCCTCCAGAGGAATTGTGCAGGAAAGGAAATTTGAGGGCTATAGAAATGGATTAAAACACAAGCTTTCAAAAGTAAATTAAGATTTTAACCTTACATAGATAATTAATATACCTTTCCATTTAAATGTGGTGCTAAAAGCCAACACTGTAGCCATGAGAATAACCATCAAATACCATAAAGTTTAATATTCTAGGTGACTTGTGAATCTATATTTTACTTAGTATGATGTAATTTGCCATACATTCCAGTATCAAATTCACTGACAGAAATAATAGCAAGCTGGATTAAGAACTCAAAGTTGTATCAAAACACGTTAGTAGTACATATCAAATATTGGGAAATAATTCCCAATATTTGATATGTATTACTAACTAATATTTGATACAATGCATATTGATGTCCTCCTAGTAGTTATACGGAGCACAGAGTGTAGATGTGATAATTTTTCTAATCATTATCGGTATAAAACATTTCTTCTCATTGCACTAGGAGAAAGTAGTTGTATACATAATCCAATGTTCCATAATCTCTGTGGGTTATTGGCAAAACTGGTAATGTTGGAAGCTGTTGATTTAAGCCTTTTACAGCTCTAACGTATTTTGAAACTGTCACACTGTTATTTCTTATTAAAAGTAATTAAAAACATATATATGCATATATATATGGTGCTTTTTAAGTGTAAATACATACCAATATTTAGAGAGTTAATGCAATAAAATGTGAACTATTTAAATAACTTTTACATCAATTAAATAGTGAAATTTGATAATTTGAACACACTAGATTAAATAAAATGTATTATTGAAGATAAAAAAATAAAGTAGTTCAAATGTCAAAATAAAATAAAGAATTCAAAGTCGTAGCTGGGACTGGTAACACACACCTCTACTTTCACAACTGTGTGAGCAAGGCAGGCAGGTCTAAAGTAGCAGCCCAGCCTTGGTAAATCAGGGACTGTGCAAGACCATGTCTAAAAATAAAAAGTAAAAAAGGTTGGGAATGAGCAATAGTTCCATGTAAAAATTGTGGGTTCAAATCCACTACTGAAACAAAAAATCAAAATCACTGTCTTGTTCTTTTACTTTCGTTTTTTTGTTGTTGTTTCTATTTTTTAGAATTTGACAAAAATGAATGGCTACACTATCACAGTATCCCTGAAGTGAGTCTGAATTGCCTTCATCAGTTATTGGAAGTAAACTCTACTGGGAAAACCTCCAGTGCTCCATTTTGGATCCTAAACCAAAATCAGCATCAACAAGCACCAACTGGGAAAAATAGATCAGGAACGTACTAAAGGAAGAGGTTGCTTTGTCTTTGCCACTGACGTATCTGAACTGTCTTAATTAGGCAAAGCGCATTAATGCTTATTCCACATGGTAATTTATTATAATTCTCTTCAAAATTGCTTTATATCCCATGCTGCTGTGCACAGAAACCAACGCTATGAAAAGAAGATTCGTATTTAATGATCTGTTGGATTTTTACCTCACACACCACACTAATTTTCTGCATTTGAATTCTTAGAAGGAAAAACAAATTATGAGAAAGCAATTTCTCCTCAAAAACTTGTTGAAGTAGTCATAAGGAGCTGCCAGTTTTATTATAAAATATGACTGAGTTTCTTTGAGGAAGAAAAAAAATCTTAGTATAGAAAAAATTATTTTGATGAGCTGAGTGCCTTAGGAGTAAGGGCAAGCATCAAAATTAAACGTGTTTAAACTGCACTAATTAGGAAAAGGGACAACATATCTCAATTTGTCCCAGAGAGAGGAGGTGAAATAGATTGGAAAAGAAGAGGATCAGAAAAGCCAGTTGGTACTGGGTTCAAGAAATCAGCCAATATTAACAAGCAGAGAAGTGGCCAAAAGGCCCCATGGATATTGCACTATGCATCCTTCTTCTCGTACTAAAATAGCATGAACTGAAGAAATTACCTAATAATCCAAAGATGAGGATAACAGAAATCTTATGTAACATGTACAAGGGTACAGGTGGTCCCCACTGTCTTAGGCAAAAACCCAGATAGTAATGATACACTTACAATGAAATTCATCCTCATATTGTTCCCTCATCGTTTTGCTCTGTGAAAATGCAAGCAAAAGCACCGGTATTGGTGACCAAGAAGGCAATAAGCACAAATAGGAGGCTAAAGAGGAGGAAAGGGCTTATTACTTGGAGCAAGCAAGGAGGGCACAGGAGACACTTCCCAGAGCAGTGCTCTTCCTGAACAAGGAAAGCAAGGGGATTTTGTTGGGAAAATCTGGGACACAGTCACATCGGCATGGCCCATCTGCACATGTGGAGACAGGTAGGCTGGAGAATGTGCTCCATTCATGACTACTCAAATATATATATATATATATATATATATATATATATATATATATATATATATATATAAGAATATATAATATTATTATATTTGAATATATAATTATATATATATATATATATATATATATATATATATTATTTCCACTAAACTGGCCATTAGTGGAAAATTTACTATTGTGTTTCTGTGCCACCATTCTGGGTAATTCCCTCAAGATGGCCTCCCAGATTACTAATTATTGCTTTTAATTGATGCACTGCTTAATTCCATTCACCGAACACTTTTACTGTAATTACTTCTGATTATTTCTAGTATACGTTGTTCTTTTTTATGTATTTGGTGCAGGGTATCATGACACAGCTCGAACTAGTAGTAATCCTCCTGCTTTCAGCCTTCCTAGTGCTGGGATTATAGACATGTGCCACCACACTAGGTCTTGGGGCCAACTCAGAGCGCCCAGGAACAGGGCTGGCATGGCATGTGGTGCCAGGGATCATATATTGCTCTTTTATGAATCTTCTTTTCCTGAATGTTAGAACTATTAAGTACTACCTTACAGCACTTCTTCTATTCTACCTCATTTCATCTTCATTTTTCTGTCTTCTCTTATGAATTTACTCCCTTTAAACATAGTAAATTTAATTTGACTAAGCCTTATTATTTTAAGCATTCAGTCTCTTTCAGTTAAAAAAAAATGATTCACTCATGGTAAGTTGCTGACTCGTTATGGTATGATTTGTTTTTAATGCAAGATCTTCTTATCAAACTTTAGATTATTTTCCCTCTACCTAAGCCCACACAGTATGAACTGTAAAGAGATGACATTAATGCAGTGTTAGACACTTTTGAGGCTGTCTCCAGATTAGAAAATCTGTTTTGTTTTGTTTTTTTCCTAATCCATCAGACTGGGAATTTTTGTAGCAGAGAAAGAAATGTGTTCTTATACTCTGCCACCTAAAGTATAGGCTTTATGTCTTGACTTCACTGAAAGAAATTTGTCATTACCTAAAGCCAAAGCCACCTCGACGGGTAGTCGTCATGTTTTCTTGCACAGCTTCTTCTTCTTTTTTTTTTTTTTTTTTTAAGAATTTTTTTTCTTTGTTTCAGAACTTTTGTTTGTTTATTTATTTATTTATATGGCCGGCTCAGCCTGCCCTGAGGGCAAGGGCTGGCACAGCATGTGGTGCCAGGGATCGAACCACGGTCCCTGCAGCCGCCTAAGCTTTCCTAAGCAGGCGCTTTAGACTACTGAGCCATCCTGCCGGGCCCCTCTTGCACAGCTTCTGATCATTGTATGGCTCATATTTGGCAACCAACAGTCTCAGGTTTAATTCATACCCCCTAAATAACGAGAGGGTCCACTTCTGCTATGAGCCCCAAATTTTATCCCCTCTTTCTGTGACCCGGAAGGTCTTTCTTGCCGACTCAAATAAGTGATTCATACTGTTCATTGCATCCAATAGTTTGTAACAATCAAGGATAGATTTATATTAGTTTAGGCAGAAATTTCATAGAAACAGAAGTTGTGTTGCTGTCATTAGTGATACTAAGTATATTAACAATGCTGGTTTTTAAAGCAAATGTTAATGAAAAGGAAGGACACATTTGTGTCTGGGAGGTACAGAATAAAAAGAGCATGTGTAACAGTTGGATTTCTAAAGTGGATATGAATGAGTCTGTCACCAAGCACAGGACTGAGAATTCAGGGCAATCTTAGCAAGACAGATGAGAAAAAATGGCTCTAAGTGAAGATGCTGAATCACTGTGTCTTATAATAGCCATTCTCAAAAGAGGAAAAAATAACGGCAGTAGGTTTATAAAAGGAGCATCGGGCATAATTTTAGGAATTGCTTCTGATAATAATGCATATACTCCAACATAATGTGATTAAGAATACCATTACTAGACTTAAAAGCAATAATTCAATTTAAGAATGGACAAGATGAGGGAGATAGCTCAGTGGAATCCGTGCCAGGATCCTGCCTGGCAAGCGCAGGATCCAGAGTTCAATCCCTGGTACTAGGAAAAAAAAAATTAATAAACAAAATTTTCAACGAATGTAGAAGAAACATTTATTTCACTACTATAATTTGATCTCATTTCTAATTACTAATGTTGAAGTATGTATATAGCCATGTAGTGATAACAAACACACAGAGTAGCTATTTTCAGGCAATTTCAGAAGTTATAAAGCACATCCGTTTCCCAAAGAAAAAATGTGTGGATCATTAACAATCTTAGGAAATTTTTTTTTCTTTTTTTTTAGGGAAGGGTCTACAGGGCAGATCACTACTAGATCAGACTCGTAGCGATACCCCTGTTTACAGCCTCCCAATAGCTGGGGTTACAAGTGCATACCACCACACGTACTCTCAATGGTTCAGTCTCAACTGCCCTCTCTGCATGCCCTGGGATCAGGGCTGGCATGGAAGGTAGGCTCCAGGGAATGAACCCCTGGCCCCTACACCTGCTTGCATGGGCTTTATCTGCTGAGCTATTTGGCTGGCCCTAATCTTAGGAAATTTTTTCTGTACTTTAGCCCTATTTCTGTTCCAGGGAAATTATTTAGATAAATTACTTATAATTAGATCTGTGTGTGTATGTGTGCTGTGTCCACGGAGCAGCACATAATTCCAAGGACATCAAGTATATTTTTACTTTGAGCAACGTAAGTAACAATTGCCTCAATGATAGGTGAAGAAACTGCAATTAAGAAGTAGAGTTGAAGAAATTTACTGGAATTATTAAATAATTCAGGCACCACTGACCAAGATATGCTGCATAACTGGGTGAAAGCTCTTTCTACTAAACTAGTTTGTGGATGTTTCAAGGCGTCATCTGTATGTATAACTCATAACTATAGACTCTGTAGACCCTGTCCTAGATACAGAAAATAAATGAATGAAAAATAAGTAAGTAAATGAAAATTGTAGTCTGAACCAGCCAATTCAGGGACCTTATCTAAAAACTTAAAATAGAGTAGAGAAACAAGGTCTAGAGAGGAATGTGTGCAACTCAGTGTGAAGGCTCTGGGTTCAGTCTTCAGGAGTGAGAAAAATATCTTAATCCTTGATTGCAAATAATTTAATACTTTGTGTTACTGCAGTAGCTTTACACACAAAACACCATTGGCACACGTCAAACAATGAAGATTCACTCAAGAGAAATTAAGTGGCTGGTGGAGAGTTGAACTAAGCCTTTTTCAGTAAAAGAAATTTCACTGGGAGAAGGGAATGAATGACCAAAAAAAATGGCTCTTCAGACTTGAATACTGAATATGTACTGTTAAGCACAAGGTCCTAAGTTCAATCCCTGGTACCACAAAAAAAAAAGAAAGAAAAGAAAGAGAGAGACAAAGAAAGAAAGAAAGAAAGAAAGAAAGAAAGAAAGAAAGAAAGAAAGAAATGAAGTAAGTTTCTTCAAGGAAAACAGCTGACTATGCACTGCTAAGAACAAGCTTCAGTATCTGAGTAAGAGTTTAAATTGTGTGAACTCTGCTCATTACTCTGAGCTTTATAAGTTTTTAGTCTTTGCAGATTTAGATTAGTTGTGACAGTATGATAGGTAGGTAAAGTAGTTAGCAATATTATAGACAGGAAGATAGGACAAGGCCCTGGAGGGAGTCAGTGCACAAGATGAGGACACATCACAGCTGGGGCTGGAGGTACATGTAGAGGAGATCAAAGTCACAGTGGCCAGACTTACACACTTTGCTGAGAGAAAAAAAATGAATCTTAAGATGATTGGTGCCACCTTTTCAGATTTCCCAGAGAGAAACCATTGTCTCACTAAGGGTGGACCATCCTCTCCCACCATCTCAAGTCTAAAACAGTTGGGACTAAGACTAGATTTTTTACTGAAGTTTGTGATGTTCTATATAAGTCCTTGTTACTCTTGGATCAATATTAGCCAGCCCGTTGTACTTGTAATTTTATTACTTGGTCATCATTTTCACCCACACTATACCCACCTCTTGATTTTGCTCTATAAAATTTTCTGCCGGGCATCATGGTGCATGCCTGTAATCCCAGCACTCAGAAGGCTGCAGCAGGAAGATCTCTGTAAGTTCAGAGCTAACTTCAGCTGCATCATGGTTTCATGGCCAACCTAAACTTCATAGAGAGATCAGGATATAAAAAGAAAGGAAGCAAGAAGGGAAAGAAGGAAGGAAGGAAGGAAGGAAGGAAGGAAGGAAGGAAGGAAGGAAGGAAGGAAGGAAGGAAGGCAGGCAGACAGACAAGCTTCCTCAGAGGAGGGGGCTCATTGGCAACTCTCTTGTAACCTTTCCTGTGCCTCAAGAGCTATTCCTACTCCTTACTCTTAGTCCTCAGTAAATTTTCCTACTATTCACCTCCACTGTTCCTTAGAATTCATTCTTCAACTCCAGTGTGTATGAATTTAGGGTATCTGACATCTAGCAGACTGGGAATTACATTTTTCCCTATATCACTGTTAACCAAAATGACTTTTTTCATGTTGCATGATGAAATATAGCCACATGTAGAACATTATATAACTTAATAAATGGGACTTTTTAAAACAATGCATAGCTGGGCGTGGTGGCGCACGCTTATAATCCCAGCACTCGGGAGTCTGAGGCAGGAGGATCAGTGCGAGTTTGAGACCAGCCTGGGCTACAAAAGTGAGCTCAAGGCCAGCCTCAACTGCATAGTGAGACCCTGTCTCAAAAAAAAAGACAAAAAATAAAAAAAAAATTTAAAAAACATAAAACAATGCATGATCGTCTCAAATCATGCTTGAGCCAAAGGTCCATTTCAAGATGAACTAATAAATTTGAATGCAATATTATCTTAAAATGCATTAATATAAAAAATGAGCAATAAGTTCAGAGAGTCATATTATAATTACCTCTTTAGAAATTATCACTGCCTGAGTTTCGGTGCAGTATCAAGTAATAACTTTCCATATACTATGAAAAAGCTGATAAAATATTTATCTCTTTCTAAATGTATGCCTGAATGAGACTGGATTTAAAAATATACTGTATTTGGCAACTCAGTGAATTCAGGAGCAAACACTTGAACACCAATATCTGTTATGCTGACAACCTTCACAAGACACAAAACTGTCATTTCTGTTGTTTTTGATAGAGGACGTTTTGTCCATTCAAAAAATCTGTTTATTTTGCCATCCAGTAAAGGTCATTGTCACTTTGAATATACTAATAAATTCATATTTTAAATTTCTCTCCTTTTCTACCATGGTAAATCTTAATAGGCATAGCCAATCTGCAGTTTCTTCAGTGGCGTTTGTCTTTAACACTGTAAAATCTTCACGAAAAACAAATGTCTTAAGGACTGCTACCCAGACTGAGCTCATGCCTGAAAACAAAATGACTCCAGTAATCTCCTTGTGGAGAAGTCTGTGACAAAGCTACCTCTGCTAAATCATCAGTGTGATTTCTAGGTCTTAGGCAGTGACTCCCAAGTTGAGTGAGGATGCTGAAGAACAATAAAGGAGTACCGTACCGGGGGTGGGAGGAAGGGGACAAAATGAAATGTGTTACATACTTGTACAAATTCCCAACTGTGAACCTAATCATGATGAGCTATGAACAGGTACTAGTGAAAGTTCTAAAAACCAGAAGCAGATCTACAAAACTAAAACAAACGAAAAATGAAATTAACAGAAGTCTTTCTATAGCTTCAATCTCCTTCCCAAGTCTTAGAAGTTAGTGAAAATGGACGATGTGAACCACCCACTTATTATTGCTAGCGATTTGGTTATGTGAAGTGGGTCCATATGAAGTGTTAAGGGAAGAGATTAGAGAAAATAATTTTGATAGGTGTGACTCCCTCAAAGTGTTCCCACACATCACTGGAACACTCATTTTATTTGTGCAACAGCTGATAAGATAAAACCCACAGTGAACAAAATTCCTGCCCTAGTGCCATAGTGAATTATTAAACAGGAAATGAGTTTTGGAGCTCAAGAAAGAGCACCTTCCTACTTACAAGGCACTTGAACCTAAAGAAGAAAATATAAGGTAAGAAATAAAAATGTACTATGTACTGCAAAACATTCTCTGTAGTAAAGTCAGTATTAGTTTACTTTTTCTAGATAAATGACTGTGTAATTTAAAATTAATCTTTATTTAGAATTAGAATTTCTTAAGCAAAATTTGCCCTTGCTTGTGTAAATGTAATCATTGTGAATATTGTTTTGCTAGATAATGGCTAATAGAATAGAATGAAACAAGAATAATTGTCATAATACTTTAATTTTAATATCTTAGTTCTAATCATTCTATTTTATGAGATGACACTATAAAATCCATTAAAGTTTGATTCCATGGTTATACATACTAGATATCTGACTTTCACCTTATCCAAACTACAATTTAAATTCAAAAAAGAGGAGAGCACAATCCAAACTTTAACAATACAGAAAATTATAGACATTTTAATCATAATTAGCATATGTGGTTGAACAACAATAATCACTAATACTGAACTCCCAAGAAACTACAAAGCAGAACATAACATCTGTGCTTCAGAACTATCAGTCCCTGTGTTTTCATCTATTAGTGCATGAACCCGGTTTTACTGTTTACCAGACACTTCTGTCTCCTATGATTTCTCCCCTTTTAAATGGAATTTCAAATAGAGAAACATTACATGCAATAGTGAGTTCCACATGGAATCTTTCATTTTAGTAATGTGGATTGGAGTTATGGGTAGAAAAAAAATAATACAATAAAATAATAAAATAGAAAAAGTTAGAAAGTATAGAAAACTTAATTTATCAAATGTTCCAGGATGATTTTGTGCTAGATACCACAATAGGGAAGAAGACGCCAAGAAAATTATGACTCATTCCATGCATCTAAAAACTTACGTTCAGCAGGGGGAAAAAAAGGACAATTAAAGAACAAGGTACAAGAAA
Organism: Myocastor coypus; assembly: GCA_004027025.1. Classification (NCBI taxonomy): domain Eukaryota; kingdom Metazoa; phylum Chordata; class Mammalia; order Rodentia; family Myocastoridae; genus Myocastor; species Myocastor coypus. The sequence goes on along the minus strand of PVJA010000216.1, from coordinate 5,053 downwards.
TGATTTTAACTGAGACAAAAAAAATTGTGTTGCACAAGATTTCTGTAGGATAATGACATGATGACATTGGCTATCCCAGTGTTCTTAATAAGTGGACTACAATTAAGGAAAATACTTTTGTATGCTAAAGAAGATTTCTTAAGGAAAGAAATCAATCCTCCAAATTCCATTGTATATATCAAAGTAGAAAAAATAGAATATGAAGTGCCAGTCAATAGAAGTGATAAGATGATCTTAAATTAATGGTGGGAACCTAAAAGAAAATAAAAAAATCTTAATTCTGAAATAGTCAGGTTTGCTCAAAATTTTAGCCAAAGAGAAACTACAGAATCTAATGGGAGGGAACTCAGCTGCACCTCAGAAGATTGGCTCGGAGGTCCCAGAGACACCAAGATTTGTGGATGCTTATGGACCTCATGGAAAATATTGACCTGCAGCCTGTCCTCCCCCTTCATTTAAGCATTTCTGAATTATTTGTGAGCCCTAACGCAATGTAAATAATATGTAAGTTGTTATACTTGGTTATTTGGAGAATAGTGAAAAAATGCATAAATAGTACAGATGCAATTTTTGTGTTTTTTAAGATATTATTTACCTATAGTTGGTTGAATCTGCAGGTAAAGAAACAGGAAACAGAGGAATAACTGTATTACAAATTAGAATTGTAGAGCTTCTTGGTAAATAAGATGGGGGTATGGAACAAAGATAAAAAGAAGTAGTTCTATAGTTCACTAGGTGAACTATGATCAATAGTCCCATATATTTCAAAATAAGCAGAAGAGTATAACAGTTCTCAACATGTATAGGTGATTAATTGTTGTATGTTGTGATCTGGAGCTGAAAGAAATAACGAGAAGACCCAATGAATGTAGCTTCAGAGATCTCACTGAGCTCTGTCTCTCTGGAAGTGAGCCCAGAACTCCAGAAGCATCTCTTTTTTATTTAGGTCATACAATAGAAGGATTACAAGGAGGAGAGAAGATAATCACCAGTGTCTCAAGTAAGGGTGGTGACATCAATCAGGATAAGCTGTTACACCAACATCTCAAGTAAGGGTGGAGACATGGTCAGGATAAGCTGTTACCACCTATTTAAATCCTAGTTTTCTGAAAACCCTGAGTAACAGATTACAACCTGCCCTAAGCTTTGTTTATTGTTCTTTGCTTCTTTAAGATGCTAGTTTCTTATCTCTACAATTAAGGTTTCCTGAGATGAAAGTGCTCATTACCTTGATTTGGTCCTGACATATTGTCTGTATGTGTATGTATGTATGCCTTGAGTCATCCAATGTTACCCCATAAATGTATACAAATATCACGCCTAGTTGAAAAAGTACAGAAAAATATAAATAGAATATTGAGCAGCCATAAATTCTACTGGGTTTGATAGAATTCTACTAGTACCTCAGAACTGAGTTCTAAGTTTCTGAGAACTAAGGGAATCCAAGAGACCTATGAGTGTGAAAACTTTCTCTGGATCTTAAATTATCTTTGGAAGAGATTTTAAATGAAATGGAAGTGTCAGCAGAGTAAGAAAAGAGTGGGATTCTAGACATCATTTGATCTAATACACCTTCAGCACTGCTAGAGTGCCAATGAATTTCTTTTTTTTTTTCCTTTTTTCTTTTTTTAAAATTTATTTATTTATTTATTTATTTATGTATTTATTTATTTATTTTTTCTTGTTTCAGAACCTTTGTTTATTCACTCATTTTTATGGCCGGCTCAGCCTTCCCCGAGGGCAGGGCTGGCGCAGCATGTGGTGCCGGGGATCGAACCGCGGTCCCTGGTCCCTGAAGCCGCCCAAGCTTTCCCAAGCAGGTGCTTTAGACCACTGAGCCATCCAGCCGGGCCCTGCCAATGAATTTCTTGGTGCAGTATGCACTCTAGTCCTCTCGACATATATAACACTTTCACAAAAATAAATATTCATGATTAAAATAACTCAGAATATATGACAATATGTATTTAAATACAAAGTATATAATGGGTTGATGATGTGTTTCAAAGAAAACAATATGTAATTAGATGTGATTCATGTTTCAGACTATATCTTACTCTAAAACTACTGGGTTTTGCACTTTGTGTTTCATGACTGCTTGTTGCCTATGAATTCTCATTTAACTCAAAGTTAACATCTTAATTTTATACATTTTGCTGTCAGTGTGCTATAAGTAAGCAATACAGAGACACCTCTTTCATACTGAGAGGTTTGTTTGTGTGTATAGCCAAGAGGAAATAATCTCATAAGTCTATTTCTCATTACATGTCTTTGAGGGGAAAGGGGAATATTTATTTGTAAGTAGTAAAAGTAAAGAACCAGAGATAATGGAATTAAAATACTCAAGAAAGCTCAATTCTTTTTTCAGGATAGTTAAGAGGCATGTCCGTGGTGGAATGTCTACTATAGGGCAGGGGTTGACAGTACCAGGGGGACTCATGTTAATGAGAATTGCTGAGAGGTGGAAATTAAGTTTATGGATCACAAACTAAGGAAACGTTGGCCTGCTGAGCATTGCCCAGATCCCCTGTGGGTGGAGCAGGCATGGAGAAAAGCACAGGGAGACAGAGAGAAAGACCAAAGAGTGATATGAAATTCTTTGGTCAAGCAGGGTCTGAAGTCAATTATACCCTGGAATATTTAAGTAAATACCCTCCCCTTATTCACCTCTCCTAAAACTACTTTGCAACTAAGATAAAGTGTACCTAGTGGCATTGGTAGTAATTGGTAGATTTCATCAACCTTCTTCGGGGACTGATTTTTGTGTTTCCATTACTAATTTCCAAGGGAAACTTACTAACCAAAAAGACCCAAGATCATCATATTATTTACATATTCATGTCATATTATATATTGTATAATTATAGACATCACTTTGGGGCTTGCTCGGTTTAACTGAGATATCTATGTAGATGATTTTGAAAAAATTTTAAATTTATTTCACTGCATAATTTGTTTTTCATTTGTAAGCTCCCAACTGTTATCCCTGCTACATCAAATGTAGCAATGAATTAGTACAAAAATTCTAAATTTACTCTACCTATTTTAATCTCTGTGATACACTGAAGGTTTTCATTAAGAATGTTCCCACATAAGTTCTCTGGACCCTTAGCACATAGAGCCATGTCTGGCACCGTACAGGTGCTTTCAAAAGAAGGAATGTAGAATTTAATTCTGGATTGAAAATAGTGTGAGGTAATAAGCATCATTGCGCAACTGAAATTATAATAATGTAATTACTCATTTCCATGTTCCCTTTAAAATTATTATTACCCTTACTCTTTATTTTCCTTTACCTCTCTTAGAATTATTTTTCTTTTTTACCCTTCTCCAGGCTGATTTAGAACCTAGATAACTAGTCAGCTTTATCACACTAATGAGCTATATTTAGTTGAAAATAACTTTTTGAAGCAAAGTATTATATAGATCACTTTATGGCTTAGAAAGAAATAGATCAGATAGTGACCTCTGCCACTGGTTCAGGTGGCTTTTCCAAACATAGGAGAAAAAGGGATGATTTATTTTCTTAACCCTAGAGAGGGACGCAAACGATGCTTCTAGAAAGGAGGTTAGATGAAGAAAAGAAAATAATAATAAATTTATTCCATAAAAGGTGTGTGTGTGTGTGTGTGTGTGAGAGAGAGAGAGAGAGAGAGAGAGAGAGAGAGAGAGAGAGAGAGAGAGAGAGAGAGAGGGAGAGACCTTAAGAATGAACACCCATAGAGAAATTGTTCCTTTTAAGTTCAGATTTTAGGGAGGTCTCTTTTATACATAGATTTGAGAGAGAATTGACCACTGTTTAAACATGTTCTTGGGAGGAGCATGTGACAGTGTAAGAGACCCAAGGGCCACTCAGCAAAGCCTATCCTTTCAGATTCTTGACCTCTCTAGGCACCATACCTCCCATGTCTATGGAAGGGTCTCTTCCGGAAGGACGGTCTCAGGTGTAGATAGTATGGGTCAGAGAAGTTTTTCATGGTCAGCTCTTATACAGTGTGATCCACTCATTTTCCACTAAGCCCCATCAGTCATATTCTATTAAGTTACCCTGACAGCCATGCTGGGAAGAAAGCTTCCACATATGAAGGAGGACACATGGAGGGCACCAGTCCAAACCATAGCACACAGAAAGTTGAAGAGAGTTTTGGATGTCACCATTAGGCCATCTGACTTGCTCTGGGATAAAAAGACACTAGCTTCTCTGACCTATCTTGAACCAGGGATTGAACTCAGATCCTTGTGTTTGCAGGCAAGCGCTTATTCTACTGAGCTGTCTCGCCAGCCCCATCTCTGACCTATCTTGGAGAAGAGCAATTGTGGTTTTTTTGCCTGGATGTGAGGCTTCTGCTGAGACCTCCCAATGTCCAAAGTACTCCGCTTGCAAAAGCATCTGGTTGGCAGAATTCGTTTCTGATTCCCAACACAGATGTTTAGCCATACAGCCCCATGACATTGATTGGCAGTCACCTCGGTAGTTTTCAAGCCAACGAACCAAACCAGAGTCAAATTTTAAATTTTTTCTACTGACTTTTAATTACATAAGTGAAACCTCAGGAGCACCTTACAGTTCACAAAGTTGAAATTTTAGAACTGTCCCTTTCCTGACAGTTATTTTAACCCTACCATTTTTGACCAAAAAAATCACTAGTTCTTCCTTAAAACCATTAAATATTATCAGTGAAAATAATGTTTTACTGAAGGAGATAAATGTGAGATGCCCGGTGCACAAATCTGAATGTTGATTATAAATTTTACAAACTGACGCCTGTATTCTTATGATAAATAAATAAATAAATGTCCAGGGAGAGAGAGACAGCTCAGCGGACTAAAGTGCCTGTTTTTTTTTTTTTTTTTTTTTTAAATTTTATTTATTATTTTTTTCTTGTTTCAGAACCTTTGTTTGTTTATTCATTCATTTTTTATGGCCGGCTCAGCCCGCCCCGAGGGCAGGGCTGGCGCAGCATGTGGTGCTGGGGATCGAACCGCGGTCCCTGAAGCCGCCCAAGCTTCCCCAAGCAGGGGCTTTAGACCACTGAGCCATCCCGCCGGGCCC
>PVJA010000215.1:61541-205819 GCA_004027025.1 Myocastor coypus | reverse complement strand
TTTTTTTTTTTTTTTTTAGTTTTTTTTTTTTTTTTTTTTTTTTTTTTTTTTTTTTTTTTTTTTTTTTTTTGTCTTTTTGAGACAGGGTCTCGCTATGCAGTTGAGGCTGGTCCTGCGCTCACTTTTGTAGCCCAGGCTGGTCTCGAACTCGCACCAATCCTCCTGCCTCAGCCTCCCGAGTGCTGGGATTACAGGCGTGAGCCACCACGCCCGGCGTAAAGTGATAGCTTTGTAATTAAGAAAATGTATATTAATAACTACAGCAACAATAATGCTTATAATTAGCACTCTGGAGTACTAAAATATTGTTTTCAAGTTCCAAAATGCCAGCCAGGATACCAAAGAAGTGTTTACATGCTCAAAATACTAACTGGGCATCTATAGTATACCAAAACCTTTCTAACTTTTTAGATGACTGCAATTCATAAAATATAGCAGTTCTTTCCAAAGATTATACTTCAGAAATACTTGATGATTTCTATGGTTAATATTGCAAAATTGTAATTGCCGATACCTGTACTCCCCAGTCAGAAAGGACTAGCAGCATTAACTGAGGCGGATTGTGTTTTCATAGCATATTTGCTCTGTGTTGAGCACAGTAACTTGAGAGAATGAAAGGAGTCACGAATCTTGGCAGAAGCAGGAAATATAGTGGGAATTAGGTGGAAGAAGGAAAGTTTTCAGACTATTAAGAAACATCCATGAGGCCAGATGTGTAGCAATCAAAATGAATCAGAGTAATGAAAGGAAAGCCCCAGAAGTGGAGGTGAGACCGATATACAGGGGCTCTGAGTCCTGACAGAGCCTGTCGTACTGGATACTCGTCAGGCTGCCAGAGCCCGGCTCTCTGCCTTTGTACGTGTGTATCTTGTTTCTCTAACTAGATTGTGAAAGTCAGGGACAATCTCTCATCATGATTGTGCCCTTGTCATGAGGCATGAGATCTCAAATGTGATAGAAGATTTTCCATAAATGGTTAGTGGATTATTTTAAAAGGAAGCTCATGTTTAAATAATTTTATAAACAAAGATAAAACAAAGCCAAAGGCTAAGTAAATTCTCCATATTCACAATTTAGAAAGATGTTTCAGCACACTGTTTACACACAAATAAATAAGAAAAAATCCATATATCTATATCTATACCGTCTATATCTATATTTGCCCATTTATATGTTCAGTATGTGGATTCTTTTTGTAAAAAGGAAATTAGCAGCTACCTATTTTGAAATATTTGTATTCTCAAGTCCCTACTACTTAGACTTACAGGGAAAAGAGGAATAAGAAACAGGCTGGCTCTGGAGAATGTCTGCTTTGCTGCCACAGTTGTAAGCCTACCACAGCTTTATCATGAAACAGCACAATGACTCCTTCATTGGTATAATTTCTCCTAGAATTTTCTCATCTTGTGAGATCTACACTCAGGAGCAATGAGCATATAATAAATGGTGAATGGATGCATATTTATTAATAAATTCACTAATGTTAGTGAAGAAATAAGTGCCAATGATAAACTATTACTTGATATTGACTACTACTTACACTGATCAAAAACTATAAAAATAAAATAGTAATAACTACCTTATGATATCAGAAGAAAAGCCGCTGTTATGGTTTGTGTATAGGTGCCACGCCAAAGACTGATGCAGTCCTGGGGCAGCTATGGAATTTGTAATTGATTATTGTGGGAATAGGTGCTACACCTCTCCTGGGGCAGGTGATTTGCATTTCAATGGAAGGAAAAGAAATTAGCTGTTTGAGCTGATGGTACCTCTCCCTTAGCTCTTGCTCTTGCTCACCGCTATGAAAGGTTGTATTTTGCCACGGGTCTCTCTGCCTTGGAGCCAGCTGAGTACGGACTGAAATCTCCAGTAACTGTGAGCTAAATAAACCTTTCCTTCCTTCATTTTGGGTGTCGGCTGTTTGTCCCAGCAATGAGAGAAGAGTAACTAAGATAGCCACCGTTTGTAACAACATCAAACTTTATATTGTGGCTGTATGAGACTAGTGGGGTTTGGGTAAAAATGAAGTGGAACTGTAGAACAGACTGAATAGATCACTTACTGATAAATAAGTGATCATAATTTCTGAAACAATATTTTTCTGCAAAAATCTAAAAGTTAATGATTTTTAATGATAAAATCACTTAAAACTTAAGAGACAGAAAAAAGTAAATAATATGAAGAGATTATTCCTTAATAACTTTAACCTCACAAATTATCTAAATTTTAATTCTTCTACTTTTAGTAACAGAGAGCTCAGATATACAACAGTTGAATTTTAAAGAATTTTTTTTTTTGGCTGGCTCAGGATGTCTTAAAGGCTTATTTGGTAAGGTTTGTGGAGCTGGGTATTGAACCCCAGTCCCCTGCGCCTGACTGTGTTTTCCCAAGCAGGTGCTTAAACAACTGAGCTAAGCTGCAGTCTCCCAATAGTTGAATTTTTAAAAGGCATGTTCAATAATTAAATTTTTCATTATTTTGTCTCAAGTTTCAAGAATGTTTGTAAATCCCATTTTTTCTTGTCACAGAGGAAAAATATTATATCTCACCTAATAAATCACAATAACTTCCTCATTGAGCAAAAACTGTCGAATAAAAATAAATGGAACCATGGGCCCGGCAGGATGGCTCAGTGGTCTAAAGCGCCTGTGTAGGAAAGCTTAGGCGGCTGCAGGGACCATGGTTCGATCCCTGGCACCACAGCCTGCGCCAGCCTTGCCCTCAGGGCAGGCTGAGCCGACCATAAAAATAAATAAATAAATAAATGAAAGTTCTGAAACAAGAAAAAATAAAATAAAAGAAATAAATGGAACTAAAAAATTAGTAATCCATTTTACCTAGTACTTTGCCTAATCCCATATATGATATCTGAACACAATCTATGTGAAGAATAGTCAGAAAATATAACATTTTCATGAACTCAAATAGTGTAAAATAAAATTCCCATTTCAACAGTTTGATTTACTGTTGAAATTATATGTCATACAGTAGGTGTGTTGTGACTACCTGTATTTCCAATTCATGAGGTAGCAAGGTAGAGCAGAGCACTGTGTTAGAAACTGTGTAAGGACTTCACTTCCTAGTGGTAAATAGAGGGAAATAAGGACGGCATTGCTGAAGATGTTGTGTTTCATCTTAATTTTCATATTAAAGAGAATACTGTGGGTACAGTGGTAAGAAACATAAAGGAGAACACAATTTCTAAGAAGTTAAATACAAATAGGAAATTCTATTAAAATAAAATAAATATGAGAAAAAAACTTTTAATAGTGCCCCAGTACAAAGCCAGAATAAGAAATGGAAAGTATGAAAAGTCTCGGAGAAAATATGATCCTTTAGGTCAGTGTAAATGAGCATATGGTGGTGACTATGAACAGAAGTGTGGCCTACGCAAGAGGATCAGACTTGGTCGTAAGATAAATTGTCTTGGAATATATCAAAGTACCGGGGGTGTAATGGCACACACCTGTAATCCTGGCACTTGGGAGGCTGAGGCAGGAGGATTTTGAATTCTAGACCAGCCAGGGCTACAAAGTGAGCACAAGGCCAGCCAGAACCGTGTAGTGAGAGCTGTCTCAAAAAGGAAAAAAGAAAAAAAAAAAGAAAAAGGAATATATGAAATTAATATTATTATCAGATCATATATATATATATATATATATATATCCCAAATAAGATCTTAAGATCTTTAAGAAGGGAGTTTCATAAAGAGAATTAAATGGACCCCGCTTATAGAACTGGTAGGTGAATTTTACAAGAATCACTGAAGCTAAAAATTATTTTATTTGAATTCATTACATTTTGTTTGCCCCATTTAATCTTCATAAAATATATTGCTCATTTTCATATTTAAATTCCTTTTCTGAAAGCCACCAAGAACTTTTTAGCAGCCAACTTTATCCTTTCGCATTTCTGTGTAATTACACTGCATTTATCACTTACTTATTTTCTAAAGATTCTACCTTGCTGTTATAGCAATCATCTTGATCATTGTACTTTTTTTTTTAATCTTCGAAAGGTTGTTGTCACTTTTATTCCAATGAGGATAGCAATGCGTAATACTAAAACCATGCTTGAAATACGCATCATTTTGGTTTTCTAAATGAGTACTGCTTCTAATGGCATATCAGTTATTGCTATACTCTTTAAAGCAAATGTTTTTTTTTTTTTTTAAGTAGGTAATAGAAAACAAGAGACAAGAAAAAAAGTGTCATAGGTTTGTACTCTTACAATGTTATATATGGTTTGATTTCTAAATTTCTGTATTGTTATCGTTTGTGTATAGGTATTCCTGCAAAGCCTCATGCAGTCGTGGGGCAGCTTCTGGAATTTGTCATTGATTATCGTGGATGTGGGTGCTGCAATTCCTCTGGGGCAGGTGATTTGCATTCCAATGGAAGGAAGGAAGTTAGCTGCTTGAGCTGCTGCTAGCTCCCCCTTTTCTCTTGTTCTTAGCTGCTGCCATGAAAGGCTGTCCTTTGCCATGTACCACTCTGCCTTCCAGCCAGCTGAATATGGACTGAAATCTCCAGTAACAGTGAGCTAAATAAACCTTTCATTTCCTCATTTTGAGTATTGGGTGTTTATCCCAGCAATGAGAGAAGAGTAACTAAGACATGTGTAAAAATGTGTAAATGTTTGTTGTTGTTGTTTGGTTGTTTTTTTTCACATTTTACAGGGATTTAAATTTTAGAATAGCCATGGTTGTTGGAAAGTAGCAGTTACATGTTATGTCTAAGGCATTTGATATTCAAACAGATAGTGATGTTAAGCTCAAGTGCCTCTGTTTTAGGGTAATGGTATCATTTTTTTTTTCTTTTGGATGGTTAACAACTAAAGTTTGCAGACCAAAAAATAGAGAAATAGAGGAGCTACAAGGATATCCAATATTTTGGCCCTAGCCCTTCAAGGTCAGTGAGGAATTAGAGCATAAGAGAACTTATGCTATGACATCCCATAACGTAGTGGTGCCCCAAATTTTCTGATCAAGATTATTGGGTCACAGAAGAAAGTGAACAAAGATGTATAGTGTGCCTAAAGAGAGTTACTTAGAGAGAAAAAAAAATTCTCTCAGGCTCTCATAGAGAGCAAACTGGTCAAGCAATGGCTATAATTCATCCAGATGGCTGACAATGACAAAAGATCTACAAGGTGCTGTGTACCATTTCAGAGTAAATCCTGAGGGGAGTTGACTGACCTTGTCAAATGCAAAATTTACACTCTTTTGTTATATATGTCTCGCTTTAACTTGATCTTAACCATCCAGCAGAAAAGTATAACCATAAAATTAATATGATGAGCTGTAAAAGGCTTGTGTCAACAACTTTGGAAATTGCCAGTTGTGGTGATAACCTAATGCTATTAAGGCCTATTGGACTATATTGGATTGTTTTGCTGAATTCAAGTGCCTATAGTCTTCGGTCTGGCTTCAAGTATGAAAAGGTCCTCTAAACACTTTTCCAAATACAGCTTCTCTAACTACAGTTGAACAACCATCTCTGACAAAACAAAATGAAAAAGAGAGATGTGTTGGGATCCACGAAGCTAGGAAATCCATCAAATATGTGCGGGTAGGACTAGGCCCAGTCCTAAAGCAAACAAGCTACCTCACTCCTGAGATGAATATCCTGTCTGGTTAAGGTTAGCTCTCAGTTTCTAGGCAGCCTAGTGTCATGGTCACTAACTTCACAAAAGTATAAATAAAGGATTATTATGTTGTGAAAAGAAGAGAAATATATATATATATATATATATATATATATATATATATATACACACACACACACACACACAAGATAGTTAGAATAGATATATAGCTTCTTTCTCTTAGTTCATTGAGAATAAAAATTCATACTAATATTGTTTAGCCAACATATGTCTTCATCTTGTCCTCTGAATAACTATTATGCAGACAATGTGCAATGTATTAAATATTATAACTGTCCTACTATCCTGTTTGAAACTGTTTTATTGGAATTTCATCTTTTTCTCATTATAATGAATAAAAAATAAAAAACAAAAGGTTTTCATCACTTATTTGAAATACTGATGTCCACCAAAATTATTCCTTTAATATTTTCTTGTGTTCTCTTTATTCTAATTTCATACTATATCTTAGCTTCTAGATTAAATTTGTGTACAAAAATTTAGTGTTCATATTGATTTAGTTGGCCTTTTGAAACAAACAATTGCAATTGCCTTTTATTGACTGCCATATAATGTCATGTGTAGTCACTGACATTCTCCAGAGAAACCAAATTTATAAGATAGATAAAAAAAAAAAAAAAAAAAAACAACAACAACAGTATAAATATAGGGTCTGGGTAGCTAGGCTGGCAATCTAAGCACCTATCTGGCAACCACAAGACTCAGGTTCAATCACTGGTACCACATCCTCTGCTGGCCCCGGAACACTGGGTGCTCTCTGCTGGCCACTGAAACCAGGAAGGGTGGTTCATACCTGTAATACAAGCACCAGGGAGGCTGAGACAGGAAGACCACTATGAGTCTGAGCTGTGCAGGGAGATGAGATGCTGTACCAGAAAATAAATACATAAATACATTTTTAAAATATATGCATATAGAGATAATATATAATAAATGCACTAACAGTCATTCAATTTACGCAATTACAGAGGCTGAAAGAGTTCGCAAGCTGCTGACTGCCGACTGGAGAGCAAGGAAAGCTTGTGGTGTAGTTCAAACATCTAAAAATGTAGATTCCAGTTAGAGATGGGGAACTGAGCACCAGAAGATTTGAGGAAAGAAGAAAAACTGGGAATTAACCCAGCCTTCCTCGATCTTTTTCCCTATCCCACCTCTGAGATTGAATGCTCTCTATCCACACTGGCAAAGGCCGTGTGGTTCTCTCAGTTCCCCAGTGCAAAAGGTATCCTCTTCTAATTTCCTTCCCAAACATGTGCAGGAATAATTTCCACAAAGATGTGTGGGGAAACTTCATGTAAAATTAACTATGACATCATCAATAGAGCTGTTTAAAAAAGGTTTGTGCCTTGGTTGACACATCTTCAGTTCCTAACGTTCTTATCAAATGTCTAGATGTACAAAAGGTATTTCTGCTTCAAGGCTAAGCATAGAATTTCTGCCTCCAAGATATTCCCTGATTATTCAAACTCTAAAGAATCTGTCATGTCAACTCATAAGGTTCTGTACCTCCCTTTTAGTGCACACCACTTAGTATCACTTGATCATTATGTGTATCTTTTTCTCCTTGCGTTGTGGAATATTAGGTCAATAGATAATTGATCTTGATATTACATAAAATGAACAAAACAATAATTTTCTCATAATACATGAGTAGTATGTGGTTAGTAGGTTTTAAAAATGAGTGCATAAATTCAGAGCTCTGAGAAATGCTAAAGTGAACTGCCAGGTATGGTCATCTTACTTGTCTTAAAATGTCAATTTCTACTAATTGTAATGTGCAGCACTTAGGCTATAAACATGACATATACTTGTACTTTTAATTTGGAAGAACAGTGGAGTAAAAGCTTCTACATATATCATAAGCTCAGAAATTAAACTCTTAAATTTCTTGTAGGTTAAAACTATAGCTATATAATTTCAGGTCAGTGTATTTTCCCTGATACTTTCCATGACCAACAGCCTCAAAGAAATGAGGCCTAATATCTTTCTCTCTTTTCTCTACTGATGTGAATAATTTATCTACCAGGAACCACCATCAGCAGCACATTCAGAGGTGACCTCATCAGACTGGTCCACTTCTCAGTAGCACCACTGACCAGATCATTGCCACTATGATTAGCTTGTGAAAGCTCCTCAGATCACCAGGGACTTTGGAGCAGTACTTTTGTAAATAAGACAACATTTTGTGGGAAAATAAAAAATTAAATTTTATAGTAAGGTTAAAAAACATGAACAGTTCTAAGATACTTGTTATGTCTTCAAGCAGCATTGAGCGTCCATACTCTTTCTAATGCAATGTTTTCACCTCAGATAGCTTTCATTTCATTCATCTTTGTTCTCTGGGCCACAGCCCAGAGGAAGAACTGATATGCTTTCTGAATCCTACGTTGTTCTGCTGTTCTAACATCTTTTCCAACTTATATGTACATTGAGATGCAAGTGGTATTTCAGAACACAATTCTTTTTAAACATTTGCTAGCTCAACTCATAATTTTTAATCTGTAGAAAGTTTCTTAAAATAATCATGAGACTTTATCACAACACATACTAAGATTTTTAAATGGTGTTTGATGTAGATTGGTTGTGCTTCTCTCTCTGCCCCATTGTTTTTCAAGTAAATCTCCCACCATTATCACTACACTGGATGATACCTATATGAATATAGCTCACCTGTATTTCTCATCAATGACTGTAAGTGTAGATCATTTACCATGACATTTGTATTTTCTTCACCAATGTGTCTACTAACTATTTCAGCAAATAGTGAAATTCACATTTTCCTTCATTGTATAAGCTGGATTGTTATCACACAGACTTCCAAGAAGTCAAGAAGTCAAGTCTTCTTATATGGACACTGCTTTGTGATGTGATGTTGCTAACTTCTCCCTTCTTTTACATAAGTCTCTTTCTTAATCCTTTTATATTTGCTTAATTTGCTGGTCTTCTCATTTTCTGAACCAGATGCATGTAATGGAAATAGTACAATTGGAAATGCAAGGTTTAGGTTTCAAACTTTTTTCCATAATACACAGAACTGTAGATACAGAATCAAAGAGGCAATAAAAAGATTTTGTAACATTTCTTGTAAAGAGAGATTATGCCTTTGTCCTACAATTCCAACTAAACCTCCATTACATGACTGCTCCAGGGAATCATAGCTGAATGTCCCCATCTAAAGGATCCTTTGTGACAGTAGCGGAGAAACACGCCAGTCAACCGAGAGAACCACAAGAGAAAGTCATTATTGTGTCAGCATAGTTAACTTGTAAGTTGTTAAGCAGCAATATTGGCTGCAGAAGAAATAAATATTGAAAACTGGAATTGAACATGCATAGAGAGAGGTATTTACCTCGTATCTTTTGATCTGTCTTGCTTGTTAGTTTTTCTATTAAACTGCGGTACCCAGAACTGTGCTAAATGCTGTATTTATATCGTAATTATTCTTAAAATCAATTCTTCACCTATATATCATTTTATTCTTATAACATGGATAGTCATCTCTACATTCCTTGAGAGTATAATTTTGTGGATTATTTGTTCGCTTTTCCTTTCTCCTTTATTTTTGTCCTTGCATTCAATTTTGTTTTCCATGTTCACGTTCTTCTCTCCCACACATATTCCAGGTTCACACCATATCAATATGAGCATCAATATTTTCCCACAAGTAAGTTAGTAATGAACATATGTCTTTTAATATCGCCCCAACTTTACAATTCTAAGCAGAAAAGACTGCTTTTACAACAACACTGAATCACTACTGAAAATTCATTGATGAAAAATGATCAATTGATCAAGACTCATGTGCAAAACCTAGCTAAAATGATATGCGACTTTAAGCTGATATGAAACTGTGACACCAAGAGAAAACAAATTTTAGGACGTAATGCTAGGCAAAGCATTATTTAACTGAAAGAAAAAGTATAGGTGATAAAGTTTCACAAAAGGGATACAATACAAAACTTTTGCTCTGTTTAAAATTCTATTTCTACAACTAAGATCAAGCTCAAGGCTAGGAAAACATATTTACAAATATTTGTAAAACAAATAATTGCTAAATAATTGTCCATTAAAATAAAGAAAGAAAACCCACAAAATTCAAAGTTTAAACAAAAACGTAGGAAAAGAATTCAGCAGACACCTCACTCACACACACAGACAAACACAGAAACACACACAAAGGAATAAGACAAGGAAGTCCACTATAAGTTCACATGTAATGGGAATGGTTGCATCAAGTGCACAGGAGATAAAATAAAGGGAATAATGGTGGGTGTATTAGTTACATTTTTCTTGTTGCTGGGAAAAGTATCGAGCACCTAAAATTAAGGGAGGAAAGGTCTATCTAAAGCACAGTTACTGGCAGTTTCAGTCTGTCCTCAGTTAGCGCCCAGGCAGAGTAGCACGTGGCACAGGACAGCTTTATGGGGGCAGAGAAGGGCAAAGAGCAAAGGGAGGAGCAGTGACTGAGGCAGCCAAGGCGAAGCGCGAGACTCTGCCCTCCCTCACTTCACTGCATCCAGTCTGTCTGGCCCTCAGTGGATGCAGCACTCACACCCACACTCCCAGCCTTGGATCATGAATTAATCACAACCCCTAGAAGTCTGCTGAATGCCTGCGTGACACATGTGCACCCACGTTTCCAGGAGCACAACTTGTCATAGGTAAATCTTGGAAATAAGCCAAATGTCCATCAACTGAGGAATGGATTAAAAAATGTGGTATTTTTACACAATGGAGTATTATTCAGCTGTAAAAAGGATACATTTGAGTTTTATGGAGATATGGATACAACTCAAGACCATACCCATAAGTGAAATAAATCAGACTTGCATATGCAAATATTGTACTGACTCTCTAGTGTAAGAACATGAGACAGTAAATAAGATCTGAAAGGTATAATAGATACTGCGACAGGGAATAACTGTTTAAAAGGAAGTGATTACTGAGATGAGAAGGAAGAAGAGGGAGGGTGGGAAGAAAGAGGGCTCAGATAAACGTACTGTGGATTTCTGCTGGCCTCTGTAGAGGAAGAGTTAATGTTTAATTTTTTATTCATTTCTTATAACCTTTTCTTTTTCCGACTTCGCATGCACATACTGGTGGTCTAAACCGCTGAAGTGAAGACAGCACTGTGCAGTGCAACAAATACTGTCAAATTCCTGCTTTCTGTTTACAAAGATTCTGTATTATTTCTACTTTTTTGTTATTATCACGGACAATCTAACTCCCTCGATGCAAAAACCCAGTCTACAACTGGACATTGGAGATAAATGCACTCTTCTCAGAGGAAAACATACAAATGACAAATAAATATATGGAAAACAGTGTACATGACTGGTCCTTTGAGAGGTGCAAATGAAAGCAACACTGAGATTCCATCTCAAAAGGAGTGACTATCAACCGGAAGTCAAACGATGACAAATGCTGGTGGCTCTGTGGGGAAGGCAACCCTCTCCACTGTTGCTCTGAGTGCCAACCGCTAGGCTATCCAGTCTGAGCATTCCTCCTGCAATTAGGGTTAGAGGTCTCTATTTCATCCAGCTATTCCACTTCTTAGTACTTTACTGGAAAAATTAAAGCATCATGCCACAGTGATATATGCATTCCCATGTTGATAGCAGCACAGTTTGTAATAGCTCAGTCTTGGAAATAAGCCAAATGCCCATCAATTGAGAAATGAATAAAGCAAGAGTACCATTGCATATACATATTATGTAATGATCATTAATAAGAGTAAGCTTGAGACATTTCCAGGTGAATGGATGCACCTTGCGACAGTAATCTTAACTGGAAAAACGAAGCATACATGTTTAAATAGTACACTGTCGCCTTCGTTTGAGAAACTGACAATGTAAACAAAGAACAAAATACACAATAGATATTGTGGAATAGAAATTGTTTCAAAGGAAAAGGAACTATGGGAGGGAAAGGAAGAAAAGGAGGAAGGTGAAAGAAAAATGATCAAAGAATAAAATGGAACAAAGCTTTACAAATAAGGAGGGAAAGAGGAGTTGAAGGGAGGACCCAGAAGTGAGAGCAAAGAGGAAAACAAGGTATATAATAAAGTACAAATTCCCTTTGTGAAATATAATATACATACACATATATCCAATAAAACTGATAAATAAAATAATCGAATAAAGTGAAATCTGAAAAAAAGATATGCACATGTGAAGTAAGGACATGAAAAGATATTTAACTATTGTAACTATTTCCTCAAGAGATGAAATGTATGTCTATAAAAGTGAACACCAATGTCAAAACAGCTTTATTTGCAAAAGCCATATCCTAATGGCATAAATCTAGATGCTCTTTAGACCTTTTTCCTTAACCAGTAAATGAACAAATAACCTGTGGTAATCCTTGCTATGCAATACTACATAGAAATAGATGCAAGAAAATATGCTATATACATACCTGCTACATGCAGATAACCTATGATATATGTACGCATCAGAGAAAAAGAAAACTAAAAAAAAACAGGTAACATGTAAAAGATGCTATATAACACATGATTCAACTTTTTAAACATTATTGAAGCGACCAATGCTTCCAATGATGAAGAGATTCATTTTTAGAGGTAAATACAAGGCAGTGAACGGTGAGGAAGAGCGCGAGTGTGCTCTGAGAGGATCCCTGTCATGATAAGCATTACGCGTCTTGATTGCATCTCTGTTAATGTCCTGCTATGATGCTGTGCTGTAGATTTGCAAAATATTTCTAATGAGACCATTAGAGGAATCTGATGAAAGTACATGGACTCTTCTTCACAATTCTTCCAACTTCATATGAATATATAATTATCTCAAAATTAAATGATTAGGGAAAGAAAGGCATGTAGGGTACAAAAGTCATTGAGGCCTTGGGAAATAAATGGAATAATAACTCGATATCACACAAAGCTGGACTAATCCCTGTGCTCGTCTGCTAGAGTGAAAACCTGGGTCTCAGGTAGAATGCGGTGTATTTTGGCTCAGTCGAGAAAGAGAGCAAGCCCTATCGCGCATGCTAACATGGCTGACAAGCGAGACACAAAGCAAACACGTTGTTGTGGAGAAACTCCAGCCTCTCAGACGAAAGCATAGTAACAACTATATTTACAGTAACACAGATATTTATCTGAATGGCTAGTCCAGCAAAGTAAAATATTTTTCAGCATACAAAATTTATCGGGGTGACTTTTTCCTATTTTTTGTGCAACTCATCTTTCCAAAATTAACTGCTATCCTTAAATTATTGCTGATTCCTGCTTTTTTATCTTCCTCTTGCTTTAATGAGACAGTTATTATTCAGACTTCTCTACTGAGGTAGAAAGTCCCATAGTAATAACTCTCTTACTGCAAAACAGTGTATTTAATCTTGTCTTCTAGATGATACATCTACTCCCTCCACCTGGGTGAACTGCAAATATGATCAGCATTTTAACTGGAGGAAATAGTTAACACCTAATGTGGTAAAATGAAACCTGTATAGTTGACAAGTAATATAAATTCCAATTGTATAAATAAATAACATTGCTCATAATTCAAACTTTCTATTAAGATTTTATTTACACTTTATAACCATTTTTTTGGTTCTGATGCTAACTTTTGCAATCACTGTGAGCATCAAAGTTGACAGAGCAGTTTACACTTCTGAGAAACATAACATGCTCAAGGTTGCACTTGAGTAGCACCTGATGTTGGTGAATTATTTATTTTATTGTATTGAAGAATCAGGGTTTGACCTCAGGCGCTTGCACTTGTCAGGCAAGCACTTATTCTATTGAGCTATCTCCCAAGCCCCCTGATGTTGGTAAATTAAAAACATGAATGAAGTTGAGATATAAATAGAGGTTGCCTAGAAGTTATCCATATAGTAAGCAGAATAAAGGTTTGCTTTATTCAAAATTCAGTAAGGAGACATTGTAGAGATCCGACCAGATTTGTATTTCCAAATCACTGTCTCTATATATCAGATAATTCATTTCCAAGCAGGAATGTCAGCCAACAAGCTATTTTCACTTGACAGTATGACAACATGTAACAATGGCAACAGAGACAAGCTGAATAAAAGTCAAGAGATATGTATACTATATACATAGGACCTTGGTTGAAGCACAACATACAACCCATAGTTTTGGCTTGCACTTGAAGTAACTTTGCAAAGCAGAGTTAAGAGAGACTCTTACAGAAAGGCTGCTGAGACAGTCTGTATCTATTGACCTGCAATGCTATGCGACACACACCTGGTGGTGGTCCACCAACCTGATGCCCACGTGTCTACAGCCTGTGTTATCGGGACAGTTATGAGTCAACTGTAGGACTTCTACAGCCCCAAACAACGTCATGTTCCCAGGAACCTGTTTTTTTTTCTTTTTCTTTTTTTCACCTCCTTTATTTTTCTTTCTATAGTCTTGTGACTTGTTTCACACTGCATTAAAAATTGCAAAGTGAAACGCACATATTATTTTCTTTGTAACATCTTGCTCAATCTGTTACTCAACATTCTCCTTGCATCAGTTTTCAAAAAAAAATTTGTTTGCAAATAAAATGTATAGTTTTATTTGCATCCAGAATTATAAGTAGTTATAATTATGTCTTTCCTTGGCTATAATTAAAATATTTTTAAAAATAATAGGGGGCGGGGAGATAGCTCCATGGCACAAGTCCCTGCCTGGCAAGTGCAAAGTCATGATTTAGAACCCTGGTCCTGGAAACCAAATAAAATAAAAAAACAATAGAGGGCCGGCCAAATATCTCAGATTAAAGAACCTGCAAACAGGCACAGGGGCAGGAGTTCGATCCCCAGGCCTTCTATTCTTGCCGCGCTCCTTGGAGCACACTGAGATGGCAACTGAGACTGGTGGCCATCCCTGTAATTGTAGCCCTTGGAAGGCTATAAGCAGGCAGGTCACTATGAGTCTGCTCTAGTGCTGAGATTCTGAACACCCTGTAGACCCTTCCTTAAAAAAATAATAAAATATAAAAAAATTAATATTTTTCAAATTTATTTGTACTTTTGTATTTTTTATTAAAATATTAAGCAGCAAAATGTTACATTTTCTTAGCCAAAAGGGCAGTAACCAGTTGAACTCTTAAACGATAACATCAACAGGCATCTGTAGTAAAATGCTTCCTCATTATTTTTGACAAATAATTGCATATATTTGGGTGTGCTTATTCTGTTAGTTGGGCGCATAGCAGTTGTACTTATCTCAGCAGATTTGTCGCATGCAATCAATACTTACAGCAATATGGTGAAATATGTGCTAAAAGCATTAATATACAAAAACACAATGTAGCTTCTTTTATTCCATGTTGAATGACATTAGTAAACAAAAAGACAAATATATAGTAGTTGTTTGTATAGAGTACTTCTTAATAGGGAGCTTTCTTTCTTTTTTTTCTTTCTTTTCCTTTTATAATGTATTCGGTAGAGTTTCACTACATGGTTTGGACTTGGACTCGTAGGGGTCTTCCTGTTATCAGCCTCCCCAGTGCCTAGCTGGCTGAGCTATCTTGCTGGCCCAATGTGGGATTTTAAGTACCCTGAGGAGTTTCATAGGCTATATGTTAAGCCCCACATTTTGACTCCTGAGACATCCTGCGGATACTTGTCATTTTATGGTTTACTTTGAAGTTTTACTATGCCTAATTTTGACATGTCTACCAAAGAAACTACTTTTTAGAATATAAAACAATACAATGATAATATATAGAAAAATGCCAAGTGCTACAATGCAAGAAAATGATTATTGTAATGTAACTTGGTAAAGAGATTGTACAAAGTATAAAATATAATGACCTGCTTGACAAACAAGTAGACTCTCTTGGCCTTTAAGTGTTCATGAAGGCTTTAGATGACAATACAATCCTCTAATAGAGCAAGGACCAAAATCAATCCTCAGAGCCACAAATTCTTACACTTGTTAATTATACTTGTTAATTAAGATTTCCCTCATGGGGGGCAGTGGATTAAAGCACCTGCTTAGGCATATGTAGCAGCCGAGGTTTGGTCCCCAGGACGCCAGGTCCCCACGGGCGGGGCACACTTATTCAGTGATTGAGATTGGGTGTGGTGGCATGTTCCTGTGGTCGCAGTGCTTGAGAGGCTGAACACAGGCAGATCGCTATGAGTCTGATCTATGTAGTCAGACCCTGTAGGCCCTGTACTCACACACACACACACACACACACACACACACACACACACACACAGACTTCCTTATAGGAATCTCAAATATCAATTTGAAATTGATATAAATGATATAAAACAATTATTCTACCTCCTGACCCCTTCATGTTTTAGTACTAAAGCTCCAGTATTTTCTCTTTTTTAGAAGTTTCTTATTAACTAAGAAATCTTCTCCTTTTTCTACTTTCTTCTCCTTCCTCTTTTCCTTCTCCTTTCCTCCCCTTATTTTCCTTCCTCATTCCCTTTCTCTCTCTTACTCTTCTTTCTCTTCTACTTTCTACTCTTCCTGCTTCACAACTAAAAATAGCTTTTTCCATTTCTCTGTCCTTTTTTTTTTTTTTAAATGTATTTAGTACAGGGTCAGCAGGGTCTCACTACCCAGATTGGATTTGTGGCGATCCTCCTGCTTTCTAGCCTCTCAAGTGCTGGGGTTATAGGCGCGCTCCACCACACCATTGCCTGTCTCGGTGTGCCCAAGGTGGGTGGGGTGGCACTGCAGGCCAGGATTGAACCCTGGTCTCTGCAGCTGCCTAAGCAGGTGCTTTAATCCACTGAGCTATCTGGCTGGACCCAATTCTCTGTTTTAATTCTGATTTTGCCCCATCTTCCCCAGCCTGGGACACTGAACATTGAAACTTGTTTCTTTTTCTATTTCTGTCTCCCACATAAGGATTATTTACACAGAAAAAAAGAGTATTTTTAATTTTTGTATCAATCTGGTGTTCACAGACATTTTTTGAAATATTTTTTCTTGAAATTGGAAAAATAAATCAAAATTTCTTATTTTCCCTAAATCTTCTCTTTGATTCCTACTTTTCTACTTCTTATACTGTTATTTAGCAGCCAGAACAATATACTTCAAGCTTATCAACAACCATTTCATCCTCCTTTAAAAGTATTTTTATCTTCTAGTGGCTCTTTCTTCACCAAATTTGTTTCAAAATTTAGCTTACAAGACAACACTATCTTAAATTACTGGTAAAAGAAGGAAAGAAAAAAATAAACACACTGCAAAGAGTATTAGTTGTCTAGGAGGATCAAGACCCATGAGCAATTTAGTGCATTATAATAAACTCCATGGTTCTCTTCTTTCTGTAAAAAAAAAAAAAACAAAACAGGAATTTCTCTTTGCCTTTTAAGTCTACGACTCAGAAGTAATTGAATGTAACTTAAACGGTAAACTACAAAGACTTGTTTTGCTATGTAATTTGATCTTGTTAACATGCACATTATATCAGTCCTCTTATTTTACAGTGCATAACATGGATATTATAGAGAAAATCTAAGGAGATATAGCTCTCAATTAATATTGTGTCCCAACTGGAAAAATTAGTAAAATCTAGTCTTTTTTTCCCCAGCAATTACTTTTTGAGGACTGATACAAAAGTCAAATGGAGCTGGTCAAATAGCTCAGCAGATTAAAGTGCCTGCAAACAGAACCTGCACCCACAGTGAGCTGAGACTAAGCTGAAACTGGGCATGATGGCATGTGCCTGTAATCCCAGGCTAAAAACAGGTGGATCACTGTGCGTCTGAACTAGTAGTGAGACCCTGAACACCCTGCAGAATCTTCCCTAAAAATAAATAAATAAATAAACAAACAAGCAAATGTCCACAAAATTTCCAACGTGTTTTTGTCACATACATTAACCCTGACTATATTTAAAAGTATTACATAAGAGGCAGATATTGAACAGTACACAGTGGTTAAATCAAGATTAAGAAGATTGTCTGAAATTATTACAACTGGAGTTATTTCATGATGATTAAATGTTGTCAGATAACTAAATCTTTTCTTAGTCCTCAGCCTGAATGTAAATTATATAAACTGCAAATATTTACTGATAAGATAAAAATAGATAAATAAAATAACTTACAAAACAAGCAAAGTGCACTTTAGTAAATTTCCCACTATACTTTACCTTTCCACACTACGTGAAAAAGAACAACTGGATGTACCAGATGAAAAAAGGCAGAATTAAAAGAGAATTGTCAGCTCAATTTGATTAAAAATTTTAAGAACTCTAAGGTTGTACATTAACTTATTCCAGTTCCTGATAATCTGTGTAGCAACACTGAGAGACAATGGTAAGGCTGATACTTGCTTAAGCCAGTGCACAGTCGACTTTGCAAAAAGCAGGTTACATGGTGAAGAAGAGTAGGAATAACAGCTGGACCTGCACCTTTCTTTTGTTCTTTTTTCTTGACATCTTAATGGCAAAGTCAAGCTGGAAAATTTCTGCACATGCACCTCAACATGTACTTGCATTCGCAAGTACAAACCTAAGCACACACACAAAAGCACAAGCTTCCTAACACCATAGCTACATTGTCAATTAAAAGTATTTCCTACAAGCAAAGAACAGTAGCACCATACTCAAAAGTAAAGAATTTAAACTATTTAAAGGTCTAAACATGATACTCTGATTGCAGTTTTCTACATTAGTTACACATCAAAATTGCTAGAAATATTTTCTTTCTATCCTCTTTTTTTTTTTTGAGACTAGATTTCCTTACACAGTTCAGGCTGACCTTGAAGTTTCAACCAACCTTCTGCCTATGCCTATCTAGTACCAAGATTACAGGCATGGGCCACCATGCCCTGCTAGTAGGAATCTTGTAAACAGTAACACAAGAATTTAATGTAGTTAATCAGCACCTTTGGTGGTGAGACACAAAAATCACTATATTCAAAGGTCTTCTCACCCATATCCACCTTAGAAATTATGAGAAGCTTTATTGAAACTACTATGTTAAAAGAATTATGCAAGACAATAGGGTTAACTACAGGAAGGCTTGGATGAAGAGGAGGAAATCGAACCGCTAATTCTTGGTTTTTCTTATCATTTGCAAAAAGTCGCCAATTAGTAGCTGAACGCTGACCTATCATATAACACAATAAATATAATAACAAAGACAGCTAGTTACCGGGTATAAGACCTCCAAAACCATAAGAATAACAAATGCTTAGAAAAAGATGTAAAAGCTGTGAAAGTCTAAAAAGATTTTAAAGGAGTAAAAAAAATATTGCAAATGCAGTGTAAAACAAGATGATATAAAAAAGGCCAAACCTATCAGGTTAGATATATATTTGCTTCAGGGCTTAGAGACAGAGACAGGAGACAGGGATTAAATGTAATGTTGGTAAACAGCTATTCAATGGAAAAGAACAAATGTTTCCTAAGGACAAGACATGGTCAAAATAGTGAAAAAGCAAGTCTGAAATGAACTGATTAGGAAACGTAAATGAAAAGGAAAAAGCTGGATTTATTCTTTCAATAATTTGAATTTATGAAGGTTAAGCTTTTCATTAGATTAATAAGTGCATTTTAAAAACCAGTATTAAAGAGATTCATGACTACTCTTAATAATTAACTATGTGTCAACATTAATTTCAAAAATTAAAATGAAAATATCTTAAATTAGTTAGAGAAAGGTTCATGGGAGGAGCACTGAAAGGACAGTGTAACGGTATGTGAACACTAACTTGCATAGTCATAATTACGAGCTACTACTGAAAACCAAAGAGGAAATACAGAGACAGGAGATGAGAGGAGTTTAATTTCAAGCACACATAAAAATCAAACAGAAAAGCAGGTAGTAGAAGAAAAATGAGATGAAAAGGGAAAGCAGGCTCTGCTTTGCGAAGCAAAAAGAACATATGAATCACTAGCTACAAAGAAAACAAAATACAAAATTAAAGTTGTATATTCTAATTACAGTGCAGTAAAGCTTGAAATTTAAAATAATATGAAATAGCACACAAGGAAATAGCAAAATAATCTTAAAATATTTAAATATGGCAATAAATTAAATCCCAAAGTTTTAGAATATTTTGAAAGTATTGACATTAAAAATGCATAGTCAGCAGATTGCACTTGGAAAGGACAACTGCATAGCTTAAATATTTACAGTACTACTGGAGAAGAGGTAACAAATGTGGCTTTTGATTTGTTTAGTTTTCTGGGATTTTTTGTTTTTGTTTTTTTGTTTTTTTGTACCAAGAATTGAGCACAGGGCCTTGCACTTACCAGAAAACAGCACATCATTAGTAATAAATAAATCAGTGAAATGGCTTATGAAAACGCAAATGGAAAAAACAAAATGGATAAATCAGTGTCTGATAAATTAGTGGGAATAAAGAAAAACTGAAAAATACATTTGCAAATATATTAGAAAATTACAAAAAAGTATTTTGCTAAATACAATATCCTTGCACTCCCTGATGTGAGGGGAAGCGCCCCCATAAATGGAGCAGAAAATTTCAGTTCATTTAATTCATCCCAAGAGGTAGAGTGGCAGAAAGTGTTTGCAAAGCTTTTTGCCTTCCTTTTTTTGTGGTGGGGACAGCATGAAATAATCAAGATAGAAATATGTACACAGTTTGGCAGTATAAAATAACAAATATATTGAGTCTAGGTAAAATGGTTTACTTTTAATAAATGCAAGTATTAAAAATCCCCAGTGTGGGCTGCCCAATAGCTCAGCAGATTAAAGCACCTACATGTAGATCTAGGGGTCAGAGGCTCAATCCTCAGGCCTGCCGAGCCTGCCCAGCCCCCGGTGTGCACTGAGATGGCAATTGAGACTGGGCACTGTGATGGACACCTGTAATCCCAGCTCCTGGGAGGCTGTAGACAGGTGGATCACTGAGTCTGATCTAGTAGTGAGACCCTGAACACCCTCAAGATCCTTCTCTAAAATAAAAAATAAAAAAATTTAAAAGTCCCCAATGTAAATATTAAATGTTCAAAATGATTTCCAGGCCCAAATGCTGGACAACACCTGTTATTCTGTTAGTATGAGGTTGAGGCAAGAGAATCTTATATTCAAGGCCATCCTGGGAAATTTAGAAACTTAGACCATATTTCAAAATAAATCCATATGGGGATGTAATTCAATCCAAAAGCTTAGGTACAAATCAGAATACCATTAAAAATATTCTTGGGAAAGGAATTGAAGTATCATAAGTTTTAGACATAGTAACATTAATGGATACTACCTAATTTATATTTAATTTCATAACTTGACTGGTAAATTAACCTGCCAATAGTTTCTAGACATAGACAATTCTAAACTTGCAAATGAGAGCTGCATTTATTCTTTTTTGTTTCAGGCAGTAATTGTGATGGGACCTTTACTCTGAACTTCATCAATGAACTGCCCGCCTGTATACCTGCCTGCCTGCCTGCCTGCCTGCCTGCCTGCTTCATCAACTTGTTTCTTAGTTTTAAAAATTATTTTTCTGTTTTGACTTTGAAATACTTTCTTTTTTCTTCTGGAAATAAAAATATATATTTAGAATTAGCCAGCTGGACTCAGTTAAGATGGTCCCAATTTTGTTGGCAACAACCAATGCATCATAATCAGGAGCCAGTAGAACATATGTCTTCCTCTCTCCATCAGACCTGATCAGGGTATTGACCTTGGCAACATCGATGGCATAGAGCTTCCTTACAGCTTGTTTGATTTGGTGCTCATTGGCTTTGACACCCACAAAGAACACAACTGTGTTTGTTCTTTTTCATGGCTGCTTCTGTGGTCAGGGGGAACCTGTTGATGGTATAGTGGTCAAGCTTATTTCTCCTTAGGGCACTCCTCTGAGGGTATTTGGGCTGCCTCTGGAGCCTCAGTGTCTGGGGATGGCAGAAGGTGGGTGACGTTCTTGCCTTCTTTTTGTGGCTGTGGATGCATTTCTTCTTGACCTTCAGAGCTTTTGCTTTGGCTTCAGATTTGGGAGGGGTAGGGGCTTCTTTCTTCACCTTTGATGCCATTTTGGTAAAAAGGTTCTCTCCAATACTTTCACTCTTATTAAAAAATTATAAAAACTGACTGAGGGCTTCCACATACCCTACATCCGCTATATGCACATAGTAATACTTTATGCAATAACAGAATAATTACTGATATTGGGGAGAATCTAAAGTTAAAAAAGGCACAGCATTATTAGGTAACCTGTAGGACTCCCATGGTTTTGGTCAATATTGTTCTTTTTCTTTCTTTTTTTTAAAATGTATTTATTACAGGTCTTCAGAGCCTCACTACACAAACTGGACTTGTCATGATCCTCCTGTTTTCAGCCTCCCAAGTGCTGGGATTATAGGGATGTGCCACCATGCCGTCTCAATTGTCATTTCAGTGTGCCCTGGGGAGCAGGGACAGCAGGGCAAGCCAGGGAATTGAAATCCCAGTCCCTGCATCTTCCTAAACAGGTGCTTAATCTGCTGAGCTAGGTGCCCAACCTAAGGTTGTTTTTAATGCTAACAAACTCTTACCACTGTTGTCTTGGCCTCCTCTGATCATGGAAGTACCTTGGGCTTTCCTTGTATTGTCTATTTCCGTGCTTTGGAGCATTTTCATCAGCTATTTCCTGGCATGAAACTCACTCTTCATATTTGTGATATTTTCTCACAAGCTAATGTTTTTCTGTTTTGATTAGTAAGCTTTTACCATAAATCGTACTTAATTCATAATATATATATATATATATATATATATATATATATATATATATACACACACACACACACACACACATTTTAAAAAATGAAAAAGAATTTCCCTTTATTTCTTGCTATAATATATTTCACTGCTGGATTTCTTATGTCAAGTGTGTTTGAATTAACTGGATATATTTGATTTTTTATCTTATGCATTGTTTTGCACTATCAAATTGAGATGTCTAAAACCATGTTTATAGCTTTTACATTTTTTATTTATAAGTATGATTTGCAACATTTCCTTTTCATATGGTAAATTTTTGAAATTCACACATTTAGTTCATGAAAGCACATTGTTCTTTTCCTTGATAGAGTATATAACCTTGCAACCCTAATTTTTAATAAAAGTCCTTCTGAAATTGCTCATGATGTTTCATTTGCATGTCTCTGCACAGAAATTGCTATCCATGCCAACTGAATGGAGCCATCTATATTGAGTAAAATTCTTCTTGACTCAATTTCAAGAGGACTGTTTACAGCAGGTCACTGTTATGGCTTATTATTAGTAGTACATAGTGGCAAAGATTTCATATATTATGTACACACTACATTGGCAGCATCTCTCTGTCATACCTTGCATTATAGCTCCTTCTGAATTCAATAGTCTTCTTCTATAATAATACATCTTAGAAATCACTCCTCTGAGGTGCTGCTCACTTTTTGTGTTTAAAGATTGTTCATTTTTCCAAGTGTGCCTAAATGCACGTATAATCCCAATGCACCGGAGGGAGGCTGAGCCAGGAGGATTGCTGTGAGTGCTGGGGCAGCACGGGCTATAAGGTAAACTCAAGAGAGCCTGAACCACACAGTGAAACCTTGTCTCAAAAAGACAAAAACCAATGCTTGTTCCCTTCACAGACTTAATGGAGCTATAGGTAACCTGGTTTTAAATTTCTATAATTTTAATTATAGAAATGAATTTTTTTCAATCAGGTTTGGGCTCTTTACTAAAATACCCATAGTTTGTTTAGTTGACATTAATTTGAACACAGCCTGTGTTTTCTGATCTGTACTTGGCTGCAGTACTGAGCTTTGTGCTTTCAGTTCTATTTTTTCAGAACTGTCTCGGTGCAGAACTGCAATCATTCAACTTATACTTATTTGATTATTCTTATTTATTTATTTATTTGCAGAATAGATTTATTGAGGGAAAGAAAGCACTTGAGTGAGAGAGGGACGGTAGGAGTGTCCTGAGCAGGTCGTCTCCCTGATTATTCTTTCTAGAATAATCTAGATTGAGAATCGATGTCCTGTCAATGCTAGAAGATCCCCAGCCATTACTATATTTTAAATATTACCTTTCTCCAGATAAAGATATTATTTTATCTTGTAAGTATAATTATATTTTAGTATAATTTATAAAGATGCTTTAGGGGCCAGGCAGGATGGCTCAGTGGTCTAAAGCGCCTGC
This sequence comes from Myocastor coypus, assembly GCA_004027025.1. Classification (NCBI taxonomy): domain Eukaryota; kingdom Metazoa; phylum Chordata; class Mammalia; order Rodentia; family Myocastoridae; genus Myocastor; species Myocastor coypus. The sequence goes on along the minus strand of PVJA010000215.1, from coordinate 182,065 downwards.
AGGAGGCTGCAGGGACCACGGTTCAATCCCCAGCACCATATGCTGTGCCAGCCCTGCCCTCAGGGCAGGCTGAGCCGGCCATAAAAATAAATAAATAAACAAAAAGTTCTGAAACAAGAAAAAAAATAAAATTAAAAAAAAGAGATACTTTAGCATCTTCCATAAATCTCAGTCTCTTCATATCTTTCCATCATGTTTTCTGTGTACACTTTCTTAGTAATTTATTCATGTATGGTTTATGTTTACTAAATTGGTCTGCATAATTAATCTTATGGTAAAAGTTTTGCTGTTCTTTTTTTAATTTATTATATTTTCCAATGCTCATCATTTGAAATCTCTTTTGTCTTTTGAAATAAAATATTGCTTTTTCTAATAATTCTTGTTTGTTGTTTGCTTATTCCAATAATGATCTATTTGTTTTATATTATCTAATAATTGTACTATTAATTTAAAATTTTGAAAATCTTACCTCTATGTTCAGTGTTTTTCTAAACCTTCACAAGGTAGCTTATGCTCTTCTATGTTTTAAACCTTTAATACTGAGCTTTATTCAACACTGGTTTATTTGTGTGTGTTCTACAGGGACTGATTTGTGGTTTGCTTTTACTATAGTTTTTATTTGCTCCTGCCCCAAAGAGAACACAGAATGGGTCTCCTAAACCCTAAGGTCACTGTATAATAATATCTTTATCGGTCTTCTAGGCAACATGGGTGATAGAAATCAAGAAACAATTTCATGTAGAGATCTATTGTTCTGAAATTTCAAAGTTTCTGGGTTTTCTAAACTTAGTTTTCAAGCAAAATAAAATATTACTTTGAAGTATCATTGTACTTATAGAAAAAAATTTCATTGATTTTGTAAATTTTGATTACATATATATATCTATATATTTACGTATATATAGATATATATGAATGTTTGTTATAACCCTCCACACTCAATAGGCTAAAACATTTTCTTTATTCTCAGACTAGCAAATAAAACATTAACAGAACTGCTCTGCTTCTGAAAGAAGCAAAATGCTTCCAGCATCATTACCAGTTCCCACGGTGGTTCTCTAGGGATTTCTTTTTGGTGACAAAGAGAATTTTGCTTAGTTTGCTATGAAAAACTTCAGTGCTTTGAAAATCACATTTCTTATGTTTTTACAGGTGCATAATAATGGCCTTATTTAATCATTCTTTGTGTTTTCAGCAACCCAAATCAGTGCGCTACTTTTAGAACTAAAAACAGTGCTAGCTTTTTAAAAATATAAATCCCTTTTTTAAACTCATTCTTTGGTGTTATTTATTTATTTATTTATTTATTTATTTACTTACTTATTTATTTATTATGGCCCGCTCAGCCTGCCCCAGGGTGGGGCTGGCACAGCATGTGTTGCCAGACATCGAACCTCGGTTCCTGCAGTTGGCTAGGCTTTCCTAAGCAGGCGCTTTAGAACATTGAACCATCTTGCCTGCCCTTATAATATAAATCTCAACGTTATTGGAGTTCCCTGCAGTCAGCCTCCAATCTCCTGCCAGGTGTTTCGGCATAGGGCTAGAAAAAACTAGAAAGCGCAAATGACAAAATGGCAGAACAGCTGGGATCTCGATGACCAGCTGTTCATCAGAGACAGGAGGCATGAGGCCGTGAGAGCCCCAGCACTTATGGGTCAAGAAGGGAATCTGAGAAGGCGACAATTGGATGACTCAGGTTCACTCTAAGTAAGAGGTAGTTCAGAGGTCTGAGCACAACAGGAGGTCTACGCTTGTCCCAGTTACAGCCTGGACAAATCTCTAGATCACTGTAGAGGGAAGAGAAGCCCATAGTTTATAATAGCTAAATCTTGGAAATAGCCCCAATTTCCACTAACTGATGAATGAATAAAAAAGATATTTTATCTATAATGGAGTACTACTCTGCCATAAAGAAAGATAATATTTATTGAAAAATCAAAGGACCTTGAGACCGTACACTGAAGAGAAATAACTCAGACATATTAAATATCACATTGTCTCACTGGTGGGAGAAGCTGAAAATGTGAAGAACCAAATTATACCACACATATGTAGGGGGTGAAGTTGTTCAAAAGGAAAGAAACTAGGGAGCAGAGAGGAGGAATGGAAGAAAGGGAAATAAATGAGAAGGATAAAATAGAAACAAATCTTTGTAAACAGGGAGGGAAAGAGGACTTGGAGGGAGAAGGGGGAGATAGGAGGGGAAAAGCTGCCCAGTCAAGGTACATCATGCACAGGTACCTGTTGTACGAGTTTTGGTCCGGTTCCGAGAGAAACGACGAGAAGACCCAATGAATGTAGCTTCAGAGGACTCACCGAGATTTGTCCTCCTCAGTGAGTCCAGAGCCTCAGAAGGCTCTTCTTTTTATTTAGCATTAAAAAAAATGGCTAGGGAGTATACATCACTACTTTAATAGATACAGCACATTCCACACACATAGCTCATGAAAATACTAGCAGATCATACTTTAAGCAGGGGAGGAGGAAACCACTGGTGTCACGTAGCAGATAAACAAAGAACAGAGCATTCATGGGGAGAACCACCATCTGCAACCTTGAGCCTCAGCTTTCCGGTAATCTCAGGCAACAGAAGGCAGCCCTCCTTGGACTCTGTCTATAATTCAAGGACAGGGCACCCGCTGGAGGAGCCGCCACCTGCCAACTCCAAGCCTCAGCTTTCCGAGACTCCCGAGCAACAGAAGGCAGCCCTCCCGGGGCTCCGGTCCATGTCTCACCACATCTAGACATCAACTGGCCTTCATTCTTATCTCTGTGTTACTACAGGTACCAATTCCTGCTGATGAGTGGGATCGTTGTATGTGCCTGAATTGTATCAATAAACTTCATGAAAACTTTTAAAACATAAATTTAAAAAGTTAAAGCACTACTGGAAAAAACTGTTAACATAGAATTCTATCAGCAAAAAAATTATCACTCAAAATGAACGGAAAACAAATGTTGAGTGAAGTCCAGTGCATCATGTGGTTTTCTGGAGATAAAGAGGGCTTTAGGAAAACAGCTGCTGAGCTGGGGAGGCTGGGTGCAGCCTCACTGCCTGCTGGCTACCAGCCATGGAAATTCCTGAGCTCTGAGCAGAGGTGGGGCTCAATATTCTGAGGTCATCAGCCAGCGTTCAAACTTTGTCCAACCTTTCCAGGAAGGCAAGAATAGCTCCTAGTCCCCCAGCCTGACTTAGAAAAGATTGGAGGAGCTGTGAAGCAAGCTCTCTGTGTTCCAGCCTAAGAGTTATCTGGGTTCTTGAAAGAATTTATAAATCTAATTCAGCACTCTTTCAGGACACCAGCAAGACCTGTTGAGCCTCACTGTATAGCAATATTGCTTCTCAGTCTCAGGGTCAAAGTAGAAAACTCTGAGACTACTTTGTGAGAAGTTCCTTCTCCAAGATTTCTTTAAAAGCAGTATCAGCTCCCCAGGCTCTTCAAAAGCTTTAGAAAATGTCATGGCAACTTTGGAAGCCAGAAGACACCCTCTCTGTATTTTTTTCAGGCAAACATAAGAGGACAACAGGAATTCTGATGGATTTGTACATTATACTGAAGGGCCAAGCAGCTCAAGAGTAATATATAATGATGGGAAGACAGGCTGAAATAAGTCACAGTGAATACCCCGTGTCTGACCCAGGCCTTTTAACGTTTCTACATCTTATTAGGTTAAACCAAGGGGTTTTTAAAACAGAAATACACACACACACACATCTTTTGGGATTGAATAAATAAATACACGAATTGGAAATTACGGACTGAAACTTCCCCAAGGCCAGAGAACAGTTGCAAATAAACAGTGCCTAACATTCTGAATGAACTGAGAGATACAAACGCTGCACCAATAGTTGCCAGAACAAGATTTGTAGATAAAATCTAAAACTTGTAACTAACATGTTAAGGAGAAGCATGGTATTTGCATAGCATCAATGCCTTTTCACAAATATTCATTAATATTTTGTCTGTTTTGACACATGTACACAAATTCGCTGATTATTATCTGTCTAGGAAGTGGAGACACATGCTTCACTGCTTCTGTATGTGCTTGTTTTACTGAAATATATCTAATGAACAGAGACACTTAGGACTACAATATCACCATTTACCTTAGGGAACACAACCTTAATTCCATTATCTGAGTAACTTCACCTCTATTAAATCATATTCACTCACCGCTGTGATCCAACCATGACAGGAGGCTGCAGGACTATAAGAATCTAAACTAACCAAGGCAATTAACTGACTTAGGAAAACCCTATCTCAAAAACAAGACAACAAACGAAAAGAGGGCTGAGGATATAGCTCAATTCAAAGTTTCCAAATTCCATCTACAGTACAACAAAAATATTATACCCTTGATATAATATGAAAATGCACATTGCCTACTCAGTATTACTACCAAGAACTCATACCTTCAGTCTGTTTAGAAAACGTAAGAGAATACAAACTAAATAAGGTATACTATGCAAAATATCTGGCCAATAATTTTAAAAAAATGTTAAGTTAATGCAGAAAAAGATAAAAAAAAAAAGGACAGAACTAGAAAAGTCATCACAGATTAGAAGAGACAAAGGTGTCCTGGGGACTGTTACGGTTAAAATCTGGGGTTTTCCTCTCAAAACTTCATATATTCGACAAATGACAGAATCCTGGAGAGTACCATACACTTTAGCAGACATATCACCCAATGAAGGCAGTAGCTAAACATTCCGTTGGAAGAGGGAGCCTGATTACAGGGGGCAGTTACTGGTGGTCTGACCTCAAGTACGCACCCTGCTTCCTGGCTCCTTTGTCAGCTCTGTTTCCAGGCTGCTGGGACAGGAGCAGCTTTCTTTGGGGTCAGGCTTCCACCACTCTGATTCCATTTTTGAGTCCTCCAACCATGGACCACAACCTCTGAAACTGTGAACCTGAACAAACCTCTGATTAAAAGGTCTATTTAGAATGCCAGGTATTTGTCCCACTGATCATGCAATGACTACAATAACAAAATGCAACATAGTGTTATGAACTTAGATATGCAAATGAATATTAATAGAAAAATTAATTAGTGGTCTATTTTTGTTTTGTTTCATTTCTCTTTTTTTCTGAGACAGAGTATGACTATGTTGTCTAAGCTGAACTAGAACTTTCAACTGTCCTACCTCAGGGTTCTCACTTGCTGAAATTATAGGTGCATGCTACCAAGTGGTGTTATTATAGCTTTAATTTCACAGTTTTAACAAATATGCCAATGTTCTATACAAAGTGAAAATTAAGAGAAGTTTGATGAATATTAATACAGTGGTAGTTTTCTTTTTGTAAACTTTTATAAATCTAAAATAATTTTTAAATAAAATTTAGAAGTATCCAAATGACAGCATGAAGGAAATTAATAGTCACTAACTGAAAGAACCTGTTTTGGAAGACACATATGATAAAGTAGAGATATATAAAAATCATTGACAGCTCAATGATAAATTCTAATAAAACACTTTCCAATAAAAGCTAGACAAAATGTTAGAACAGATATTTTGCTAAAGAAGGCATATGTTTGCAAAATAAGTTAATTAAGTTATTTTTAATTAAATATCTCAAGGAAAATGCAAATTGAAACTAAGTTTAATAGGACTTATAATACTAACCATTGCCTATATATAGCTATTGCAATGCCAATAGATTGCTTCTGGAAATGCAAAATATTATGCACATCTTGACAGTAGTTTAGCATCTTTAAATTATAGTGTGGGCAGTCATAACATGATTCATACAGCTCACTTGTGGACTAGATGAAAAATTTAAAAATCTTTTATACAAATAATTACATTCATATCTCCCTGACAACTTTAATCATAACAAATGAAAACTGGAAACAACCAAGTTGTATATGGACTGAAGAATGGTGAATGGGCAACCAGAATATGAAATAATTCATAAAGTCATTGTGCTGAATGAAAACTAGGATACAAGAGAGCCTGTGCTGAAGTGATTCCATTCAGACATAATTCTAGGAGAAACAAAGCTCTTGTGCTTAGGAAAGCACAGGGGCCAGGGTTTGATCCTTGGTACCACATGCCTTGCCAGCTCCACACCCCCCCAGGCTCACTGAGCCAGTGATGGAGTCCAGGTGCGAAGGTGCACTCCTGTAACCCCAGCACTAGGGAAGCTGAAAACAAGAGGATCATTATGAGTCAAAGCTGTATAGTGAGATCCCACACAGGGGGAAAAAAAGCTTTTGTGGCAGAAAGAAGAGAAAATATTCCATATCATAATAGTGATTCATAGTGATATGGATTAATTGAAGAAATATAATATGCAAGAACTGTGTGCTTAAATTTGTAAGTTTTATTATGTACATAGCTACATCAATGAAACATTTTTAAATGTTTGTATTCTGGTGTTTTGGGCTTTCCTGGAAAGTAAGATGAATATATCTTTATACAGTTAATTTATGTGAAGTTACTGAAGAACATTTGATTTCAGAAATATTTTTTTTCCTTCTTTTCAAATTATTGAAAGAGAAGTCTCCTTTGAGCCAGGCTTTTATATTTGGGAAGACATAACACCTACAGAAATGGAAAAGAGGCTTGAGCTCCAAAAATTGGAAAGAATAGTAGTACGCTTAGAATGATATCTAAAAAAAAATAAAAAAATAATAAAAACACTATACGAAAAGAAATAATTTTACAAATTTTAGAAAAAATGCATTATTTGTGTAAAAGGTTTTTGCACCTTTTACATTGGGAGAAGCTGAGAAACATTATTTTAAATTTTCTAAGATATAAGCTTTGCTGAATGTAAAAGATAAATAATGCAAATACCTTTTACACTAATAATGCATAATTCCTAAAACATGGAAAATGAATTCTTTTTGTATAGTGATAAATTTGGACTTCTCCATTATGACCTTTATCTTGATCACTTCATTGTTGCTTAAAAATCTTTGTAAAATAAAAGGCACTTGAAGCTTATGTTGATATCTAAGCCATTGGGCACCATACTATTGTTAAAATACAAATAAGATGAGAAATGAAAGTGATTATTTTGAATTTAATTTGAAAATTTCTCTCTGTCTCTGACTCTCAAGCTCATTCTATCATTTTTACGTCACACATTCACACACACACACACACACAATTGTGCGTAGGGGGTGGTTTGGTCACTTCATTTTACCAGAAGTATTAGATAATCTGGTAGTTTAGTGGTTTTTTTTTTAATTTTTAAAATTTATTTTATTTTATTTCTTATTGCTTTTAATAAGAAATAACTGTGACAGTTTCAAAACACATCAGCAGTACATTCCCATATCACTTACAATGCATATTGTTGTCCTCCTAGTAATTATACAGAACACAGGATGTAGAGGTGATAATTTTTCTAATCATTATTGGTACAAAAAATTTCTTCTCTAAGAACTAAGAAGTAAGAACTAACAGAGAGCAGCTGTATACATAGTCCAGTGTTCCATAATTGCAGTGGGTTACTAGCAAAACTGGTAATGTTGGAAGCAGTTGATTTAAGCCTTTTACAGCTCAGTGTTGGAGTCCCTTCCTGGTTCTTGTCTCGGTCCAAGAAGTCTAAATTTACAATCCTAAAACCACATTATTGGAATTCCACAAAGTTAATTCCAGTCTATCACTCCCAGTGCAACCCACGGCAATAACAAAGACATTAAGACATATATATATATATATATATATATATATATATATATATATATACACACACAATTAACGGGGAGTCAAGGAGCCCTAACTCCAACCATGAAAATGGCTTCTGGAACAAAGACAGTAACCTAGGACTGCACTCAAGTTTTATTCATTGGAGAAGAGGGAGTGGCTTGCGAAAGTGAACTATGGGAAGAAGATGAGCACTGAAGGGAATTGTGGGAAGAAAGTGAGCACTGTGAGCTGGGCTAGGTAAGAGACCTGCATTCATCTCTGCCATATTCAGAGATATGCAAAAGAGTATTTTGCATTATGCTACTGAGATAGTATCTAGTATTTTAGGGATCTGGTGCTTTAGCTCTGATGTGTAATCTTTCAAGCTCCAGGATGTCATAGCCTCTATCTAGAAGCTCAAAACCAGCTGACTCCATGTGGAGCATTGGTTCTTTGTCCTGTTATCAGGGAAACATGCATGCCATCTTCAAAAATTACCACCAGCACCTCGGCTAGACCAGCATACACTGCTTAAGGTCAATTGAAAGGATAATGAGAAGTCCTAGCCACCTCTGTACATTTCAATACAAGGGAATACAGTCAGGCTCAATCAAAATGGAGACAGTCGCTCTTCTTTTAAGGAGAGCTGCTCTGGTGGTCCTCCACATTCAGCATATGAATCTAGCTTTCCATTTTATGCATTGTGGTTAAACTCTTCTGCTGGGTGGTCAGGAAAAGTTAAAGCAAGACCTGTATAACAAAACATATAACTATTGTATCTCCCAAGGTCAATCAAATCCCCTCAGCATTTACTTTGAAATGTACAGTGCTTTGTAAAACTGTTGTCAGTGTTAGTCGTCTGGATGAGTCACGGCCATTGTTTGACCAGTTTGCTCTCTATGAAAGCCCAAGAGAATGTTTTCTCTCTTTTCTCCTTAGGCACACTATATATCCTCAGTCCCTTTCTTCTGCAGCTCCATAATCTCCTTGAACAGAAAATTTGGGAAACCACTGAGTTATAGGATGTTTTAGCACAGGTTATCTTATGTCCTGAGTCCTCACTGACCTTAAAGGGCTAAGGACAAAATATTGGCTATCCTTGTAACCCTTTTTTTTCTCTAATTTTTGGTCTGTAAACTTACATTCTTAACCCTCCAGAAGAAAAACTTAGTGATACTATTAGTCTATAACATAAGTACTTGAGTATGACTTCACTATCTTTCTGAGTATCAAATATCTTAGACTTAACTTGGAATTGACATTTTCTATCAATCACTGATATTCTAATAACCAATTTCTAGTTAAGAGAATTTATGATTTTGTAAAATTACACACTATTCTAGGAGTAGTACACCACCCTCTTATAGTGCTGTTTCATTAAAAAGAACCAGTAGTTATACTCAATGATGGTGGTGAGATTTTTGAAATAGTTGAACAAAATCAAAACAGTAGCACAAAAATTAGCAAGTCAACAGAAAAAGATAAGTTACAAAACAGAACAGATACTGGGATATGTGAACAAACTATTCAAAAGGAAAGAGAAACTGATATATGACAAAAGAGAAAAGGAGAGGAAAAGTAAAAATAAATACATATCATATATTTATGATAGTTAAGATAGCTATATTAATTTCTATTAGTTCATTAAAAACAAAGGATTGAGCTTATGTCATTTGATCACTTTTCCTGTCCTAAATTTTGTAACCTAAGTAACTACTTTGAAGGTAACAATAAACTGTTACTGACCTACCATCATGCCTTAAAAATATCATTGTTTTTGTTTTGTCCTGTCAAAATAAAAAGTAAAAATAAAAGAACTAGCCATTCCATATTTTCTTTTATCAACATGATCATGTCTGCTTTTTATTTTTAAAGAGAATAAAAATAGTAAAAAACGTAGAAATTATACAGTATTGTACCATGTAGGGTTCTTACATGACTTTACAATGTTCTGCCTGGAAGTTAAAGGTGGAAGTATGCATGATGACCTTCTGAATGGTGGAAAGCTGTGAGCCCCAGCAGGAGGCTTGGTGCTCACTGGAGAGGGTGATGTAAGGGTACTTCAGGAAGCTCAAATTTCTGCTATGGAAAGCTGGGAATTACGTACTAGAAGGCTAAAGGAACAGGAAAAATCATGTACAAAGGTAATGGTCAGGATGAGAGCTATTCCAAAGAAGCAAAAAGAATACTTTCTTCTTTCACTTTTGATTCCATTCAGGCTACAACCCTATTGGTCTGTGCATTTCTTAGCCCATTCAAGTTAACACAGCAAAATTAACAATCACACACATGTAAGGTAGGCCTCCAAATTCACCAGCATTGCATTGCTAGATCACCTGCAATTTGTGGAAATCCATAACTTCAGATATGGTCAGAAAAATGCCCACTTTAATAATTTAAAGGTTAATATGCTATGTCCCCTAATTATGTAATTTAATTTACTAAAATACTGTATTAATAAAGACTTGAAAGGTACAGCACATTTTGGCAGGGTCTTGGGGCCAGATCATAGAGCCTTACTATGAACAAAACTCAATGTGGGCCATGGTACTTCACACCTGTAACCCCTGCCCAGAGGCTGAGGCAGGGTGATCACAATGAGTTTGAGTCCATCCTGGGCTTATTGAGTTCAACGTTGGCCAGTGCTACATAGTGAGATACTGGCTTGCAAAGTGAAAATGAAAAGAAAGAACAAAACTATAATTATTCTAGATAGCTTCACATGATATTGCATCTCTTATGAAGTGGGAATGCTGGTACATCCCCCAGGGCTGAGTTACTGGGCAACAGCAAATCAGCAGTAAGAACTGAATACTGCTCTCAGGTTAAATACTTGTAAACCTTCTGTCTCAAAGAGCCAAGGATACTTATGGGTTTCTGCCTAATTGCTGTGCTTAAAAAAAAAAAAAATTCAAAAATAATATTTAAAATCTCAAGGTCAGTACTTTTAATTATACATGGACCTATTCAAATCTTTCTATATGATGGAACATATTTTCCTTTTATAAGTAAAAGCATTGGTTTTTGAAACACTATTCTTGTTAACTACAGGTTACCTTTGAAATTTTTTAAATTTAGTACAGGGTCTAGAGTGTCTACATGGTCTCACTATGTAGATCGGATTCATATTGATCCTTCTGTTTACAGCCTCCCAAGCGCTGGGATTACAGGTGTACCACACCCAGCCTCAATTGACCATCTCAGTGCACGCCGGGGGTGGGACCAGCACAGCACACAGGGGATCAAACCCCTGCTGCTACACTCTGCCTAAGCAGGCATTTTAGTCTATTGAGTTATCAGGCCAGCTTTTACCATTGAATTTCGTGGCAACTGCTTTGTAAACATTTGGACCACTACAGCATTGTTCTTTGTACATAAAGGTAAAAGATAATTGATTGCTTTGATTGATCATCCGGAGTATTGGCATGAGAAGTTTTCTAAATATCATTAAAATTTTATCATCAAATATTACTTTGATGCTTCTGGCCTCAGATATATACTCCAATTTTAATCAGGAATGGTTAGAAAAGATCTGGATTTAGAACTTTTATCTGACCCACAAAAGAACCAGAGTTCAGAGCAGAGACACCACACAAATGTCTAAAGACACTCTTAAGTAATTAGTTTGTCTGAAGAATGATTAAGATGCAGTGAAACCACAGGGCATAAAGAACTTCTAAATCTGTGAGTTTCTGGTATCCAAACTGAACAAAAAGGCTTCAAGGAAAACTGGCAATTTAGGGTTAGGGTTAGAGTTTTTAGGAAAAATAAATGGATACAGGGTTCATTAGCCAGATTTAATCAGAGAAGTGGAGCTAGTAGAACATGTACAGAGCTATAGAGGAGGAATCATACTATGAAAATTGCTTCATGCAGTTATGGAAATGCAGAAGCTCCAGGCCAGAGAGGTAGGAAAGCCACTGGTCCAATTCAGTTTGAACACAAAGCCTCAGAAGCAGCCCATGATCCAGCTCAATAAAGGAGAAGTTTGTTGATTCCCATGTCCTGTTGTAAATCTCAAGGCATGTACCAAGCCTGTCCTCTCCAATAAAGACAGATCTTTACTTCACATAGTGAATTCAAATGCCAATCTCTCCTAGAGAGAGCCTTGGAGTCACACCCAGAGATAGATTTTAGCATATCGAGATTTCAGTAGCCTCATCAATTTGGCAAATCGAAATAACCATCAAAGAGAATATATTAATTTCCTTAGATGGTGCATAAAGTTCCACATGGAAAAATTTCCCTCTAAACTCAGAAATAAGACAAGAATGTCCACTATCACCACTTCTGTCCAATGCAGAACTTAATGGATGAAACAAAGAAATGAGAAATAAATAAAAGGAAAAGTGAAAGTCAAACTATCATTAGTTGAAGATGACATAATACTCCATATATCAGGATCAATGAATTTCACCAAAAGGTATTGAATTAAAAAAAACTTCAGTAATTATATCATGACATAAGATGAACACATAAAAGCCAACACCATCGATGCAACCAGTAATGAACTGAGAGAGAGAGATATCATTTCACAAAGATTGTAGACATCTTATGACTCATTTGAAGCCTATAGAATATGTTTCTCCCAAAGAAGGCTGCAAGTATTAAAATAGAAAGTACAAAATGAACCATGTGCAGTGAAAGACACGGGGCTGAAAGATAATTATGGCTACTATTTTCCTACGTACACAGGCCTCATAAGTGACTAAAAAAGGAATTATTATGGAAGGACACATCACTGTAGTCAGATTAGACTGTAATGTGTCATTATTTCATGTAATGCATGAAGACTCACACTAAATGAACTTCTCAAGAAAAAAAAATAAATGGATAAAAAATTAAAATAATTTAAGTAAGCTGAAAGCACAATAGTTCCAAAAGTCAAATTAAAATGTATCAGTTTTGAAGAATCATATAACATGGAAAAATATCTGTGACATAGACTTGAAATTAAAAACTGAATGTAAAATTTATCTAAAAAATGATACCAGTATAACAGATAGTATGCAAACACTGAAAGATGAGACCAGAAGGAAATACATCTCAGTGTAACATCGCTCATCTGCATGGGACTGTACTGTGTTTCCCTTTAATGTAATGTGTATGTAAGGTTGTGTACATGTGTGAAAGATATACAACATATATCATAAACATAAAATATTGTGTGTTCTCTCTTGTGCACTCCTTGAGAATAATTAAAGAACAACCACTACCATGAAGAGAAAACCTATAGAATATGAACAATTTTTGGCACTAGTCCTCATTCTAATAAAGATAAATCGAATCTAGAATACATAAAGAACTGCAGGGTGATAATTTCTTAAAAAAATAAAAAAATATAAAGGAAACTTCATTTAATTCCCACCAACTTTGTTTTTTGGATTGTTTGTTTGCTCATTTTTTTTTAATATATTTGGTACAGTGTCTCACTACATAGTTTGCACTCATAGTGAACTTCCTGCTTTCACACTCCCCAGCTCTGGGATTACAGGCATGTGCCACCAAGCCCAGTCTGGGTGGGAGGCTCTGCATACCCATGGGCAAGGCCAACATCACATGTGGTATCAGGTACAGATACCCCGTCCCTGTGCTTGCCTAAAGAGGCATTTAGTGTGCTGAGCTATCTCTCTGCTGCTATCAATATTCTAATAAAGAAACTGTGGCACAATTAAATTTGTAAATCTGTAGCACAAGTAAATTTCTCCTAATCTTAACTTCATGAAATGTCATTTTTATATTGGTTTGGAGGCTGGAAGTGTACAAATAAACCAGATGAGATGCTTAGCCTTTCTGCTATACAGAAAGTCTTTAGAGGAGATTAAATTTTCGAAAATTTCTTATAGAAAATTCCTATTTCTTATAGAATACGAAAAGTCTTACGTGTTCTTCCTAAAAGCCAGTTTTGAACATATTTTGTGCTGAAGAAATGTTAAAAATTTATGCCTTACCTTCAAATACTGTATCATTGTCCATACACTTGTCAAATGTTACATCACAACATTTATTCTAAAATTTACGATGTCTCAAATTTCATACCATTTATTACCCATTAAGAATATGCTGTGTGTTTTTAACACACTTCGTTTGAGTAAAAGAGGCTAGATTTAGACATATTTTACAACATACAGTAGAGAGAGTACGTGCATATTCTCTCTATGTGTAACTGCGTGAGGGGTTTAATTAGACAGGCTTTTGGTTCAAAGTTAAGATGGCAATATGACAGTCTGCATGCTGGAAAGTTACAGTATCCAGTGCTCAGTCTAAGAATCTGCAAACCACAAAACAAGTGGGATAAAAGAATGCAGTGCCAGTCTCAGGCTCAAGCCCTGATCACTAGCCACCAGTACAAGTTCATACTGAAAGGCTGATGAAATAAGCCTCACTTCCACGGGGATTGGGCCTCTGCAAAAGATACACCTGGCCAAGTGGAAGGGAGATTTTCAAAGAGAAGCTGACTTCCTCCTTCTTCCCCTCTTACTTCATCTGGGATTCAAGTCTATTGTTGCTGCCTGTGGTATTGGTGTTGCCTGCAGCCACGATGGACCTTCGCTCTCAGCTTGTTGGCTGGAGAGACAAGTGTGTGGAAGCACCCTGCAGACACATTGAGAGGTGTGCTGTGCTGCTCTATCAGCCATTTGAATGAGTCATGTTAACAACTGTAATTCATGTTAGCATTAAAATTTATGCTACTTCCATCCTGTTTCAATTGCTATAATTTTACCTTATATTCTGAAATCATGAAGTATGTTGTCTCCAGCTTTGCAGTTCTCTCCCAAAATCTCTTTGATGCCTCTAGGTTTTCAGCAGTTTACATTTCTTTAATCCCAATCAATAGTTTGCCTTTCCTATTTCTACAAAATACGACAGTGAAAATTGGAAAGGGTTAGTACTGAATCTCTAGATCAAGTTAAGTAATATCAACATTTTCACAATATTAAGTTTCCTAATTCCTGAATATGACCTATCTTTTCATTTATGCCTTATTTAATGTCTTTTATCCAGGTTTGGAATTTAATACATAATTTTTTTCATCACCTTAGGCAAATTTCTTAATAAGTACTTTGTGTTTTTTATGTTCTCCTAAATAGAATTTTAGAAATTTGTTTTTGAGTAGTTCACAGTCATGCAGTAACATAATCTGTGTATGTTGACTTTTATTCACAATTTTGGCAAATTCACTTACTATTTCTACCACTTGTTTTAGTGGAAATTATAGGATTTTTTTATACAAGATTTTCCAACAAAGAATGACTGATGAACACTGGTTGCTTCATATCATCAGACACAGGAGACGCACAAATCAAATGGCAATGCAATATGACTTCACACTTATTAAAATTATGTTGTACCTATTGCAATGCAAACTCAAAGCCTTACATCCTGTGACTAGAACCAATAAACCTATGTTTAAAAGAGGGACAAGAAAAAGAAAAAGAAGGGGAAGTAGCAAGCAAAGATCTTAAAGTTTATCCCAGTTATTCTAACCTGGAAAAATAGGGGGAGCAAGTGGTAAGGCCCACCTGTGATTCCCTTTTTCTCTATTTTGTGAGAACGTTTAATTTCACTTGACCTGTTCTTTGGATAGAAATAGTTGCTTACTCGTAGTACTTCTCCATAACTCTCACACAGTTCTGTCCCTTGGACATCTCTCTTTGAGCCTTTGTTGTGTTTTTGTTTCAAGGAAAAATCCCAAGTGTCTGATGATGAGCTTTCTCAAGAGACTTCAAAATCAAATCCTGAGTGGCTGGGGAGATAGCTCAGTAGAATAAGTGTTTGCCTGGCAAACGCAGAGTCCTGAGTTCAATTCCCACTACAAAAACAAACAAACAAACAAAAAAATCAAATCCTGGCTCATAAATAAACTGGTGTCTTCGATTTTACTTTCAGTAGCATCACCCAGGCTTATCTTGACTTAATAGCTTCTCTATTAACATATCTGTCAACAGATTCATAAAGAATCTCTGTAATTAATATGCTTATGCTACTGTTAATGGTACAATTGCAAACGTGTAATTAACACTTCAGTATATAATTAATACTAACATTTCAGCCATATATTACAGCTGACAAAGTTCTGAATAAATAAATGAACTGAAGTCAACAAACATTTATCTACAACTCTTAGTAATTAGATGAAGATTGTGGGACAATGACAAATCAATTCCCAAGGCAAACTTGCAGTCTCTTGTAAAAACAAAAGATGCCCACAACGGAGATATGCTTTATTTAATGATGGTGCATGTTATGCATGTTACATGCAAGGCATGTTTTAGTATCTTCAACTAATTTGACCCAGGACTTGGAAATTTGTTTTCTTTAAAGAAATAGATAATATAAATGCTCACCTTTGCAGTTTCTATCATAGGTATTCTAATGTTTTTCTATTATACTATAAAAATAGGTTTCTCCAATACATATATGAATGGGTGTGGCTGTCTTCTAATAGACTTTAATTACAATAAATCAGAAAGCTGAATATATCCCTTAGGTTTTATTTTACCAATTCTTAGTTTTTGTTTTGTAGTTCTTTTAATTTTTTTAATTTTATTTTAAATTTTATGGCATGGAGAAGTGAACCCAAAACCTTGCACATGTTGTCAAGCTCTTTACCAGAACTATGCAGTCCTTATTTACATTTAATTTTGAAGCAGGTCTCCCTAAATTTTCATCTACCCTCATCTTTGTGATCTTAAATAACTGAGATTGCAGGAGTGTACCATCAGATCAAATTCTAATTTAGTGAATATCCTTTAATTCACATAAATATGGAAGTTATTTTTATTTTTTATCCTTTATATTGTAACTATTAAACATATAGCAAACCTGGCACACAATACTTAAAATTATCTTCCCAATACAATGTTCCAGAATATATTCATCAAATATTTATCACAGGGTCTGTGTGGCATGAAGGAAAGAGGACTACAAAGAAAAAATATTCATTAGTATGAGCTTCTTTCTATAAAGCTTGGTTTAAAGTGTCCACGCTGATTTCCTGGGACTGATATAAGTTATCATAAATCTGATGGCTTCAATGAACACAAGCTTCTTCATGTATTGCTCTGGTGACAAGAAACTTGAAATCAGGGAGTCATGAAAGCCAAGCTCCTTTTATATACTCTAGAGAAAAATCATTTTTTTAATTCTTCCTTCCTCCTTGGGTCTGTGGGAAATCCTTAACATTTGTATGACTAATCATATTCAACCCTGGTGTCTCTGTGTCCCTTCTGCAAGAGCATAATTGTTAGAATTGGGCTCACCTTGGATCAAGGATGACTTGGTCTTGAGGACATTAGCTGTTAACCTCTACAAAGGCCTTACTTCTAAACAAGGGCACATGCTGAGCTTCCATTTGACGGGAGCATTATTCAAACAATTGTATTATTCATGATTTGTGCTTTGTTTTGATTTCTATTTAAGTGTATTCTGGTGATTATTGCAATTTCTTTCATGTAAAATATTCTTTTAACTCATTAAAAATATAGCACAAACCCTTTATTTTATTTATTTTTTTTTTTGGAAAAATCAGGACCACTGCAAATATTAAAAGTATCAGGAATGCAAATAAAAATAATGTTAACATAAAAGTTGAAAGAGTGGGCTTCATGATACATCTCTGAAAATGGGCTGGAGTGATAGCACAGGGCATAGTGCCTGTTTGATAGGTGTGAGGTCCTGAAGTCAATTCTTGGTGCAAAAATAAAAACAAACACTGAAGAAAACGTGTATAGAAGGAACATACCCGAACATGATGAGAGCTATGTCTCAGTTACTCTTCTCTTGTTGCTGGGACAAATACTCGACACTAAAAATGAAGGAAGGAAAGATTTAGCACACAGCCACTGGATATTTCGTAGTTCAAAACAGCCTGAAGAAAGCCGGGTGTGGTGGCTCATGCCTGCAACCCCAGCACTTGGGAGGCTGAAGCAAGAGGATCAGTGTGAGTTTGAGACCAGCCTGGGCTACAAAAGTGAGATCAAGGCCAGCCTGAACCACATAGCGAGACCCTGTCTCAAAAAGACAAAATTAATAATAATAATAATAATAATAATAATAATAATAATAATAATAAAACAGCCTGAATTATATAGCAAGACTTTGGAACTTTATTTACTCAGGATAGAGTGTCAGTGCCTCTGTCTCTGTCTTCCCCAAACATCTCCTCTCTGTTGCAGGTGGTCTCAATCACGACAGAGACCCCATCCCCCATAGGGGCTTCAGGAGAGGCTGGGGAGTCTGGCATTCAAGATGCTCCACTCCACACCTCAGAGACACCACAGGTGGGGAAAGTGCATGTTGCGAGTTTAAAAGTTTGGGCCTTTCAGGCCGCATCCTTGAGCCCCACAGGTCCTCTGGCCATGCCTCTCTCCAGCCATGCCTCTCTTGAGCCACTCCCTAGTCTTCAAGCCAGTACTCTTTGACTTACAAGAGGCTTTGGGAGGACAATTAGATGCAAACCATAATATTATTTAAAACAAATCAGTAGCCAGCACAATACTAAATAGGGCAAATCAGCTGGCCAAATAGCTTAGCAGCTTAAAGTGCCTACAAGCAGGCTCAGGGGCCTGAGTTACACCTCAAAGCCTGCACAGCTGCCTCTGCTCCTGGGGTGCACTGATACAGTAATTGAGACTGGATATGATGGCCCACACCTGTAACCCCAGCTCTTGGGAGGCTGTAAACAGGTGTATCACTGTGAGTTCAATCTAGCAGTGAGACTGTAAAACACCCTGTAAATCCCTTCCCTAAAATACAATAATAATAATATAATAACAATAATAAATAAATAAAATAAATGGGGAAAACCTAAAAGCATTTCCCATAAAATCAGTAGCAAGTATGTCTGCTATCATCTCTCATATTCAACATAGTATTTGAAACATGAGCTAGAACAATTTGGCAAGAGAAAAAAATACATATAGGAAAAGTAGTACTCAAATTATCAATTATCAATTATTTGCAGATAACATGATACTCTACATACAATAACCAAAGTACTCTTAAAATTAATAACAACATCAAGATAAAAGATCAACACAAAATATTAGACTTTTTGTACAATAATAATGAATGGGATGGAAAGGAAAATTTGACAATATACTTATATTGTTTCAAAAAAATAAAATATTTAGAAGACAACCTAAGGAGGTGAGTGACCTCAACCACAGCAACAAAAACTACATGAAAAACTACAGCATTCGGAAGAAGAAGACTGAAGAGAATATCAGAAAATGCAAAAATACCAACTATTTCTAGTTAGACAGAGTAACTATAACCAGAAAGGCCACACTGTGATTCAAATTCATTGTGTCCCTTAACAAAATGCCAACTTTATAATTTACAAGTCTAGAAAGCTCAACCCTAAAATTGATAGGGAACCAGAAGAGACTCAGAACAGCAAATGGAACTTTGAACAATAACAGCAAAGCAGGAGACATTGCAATACCTGACTTGAAGCTGTAATACAAAGCAATAATGATAAGAACAGCATGGCACTGTACCAAAAACAGATGCATGGACTGAATCAACAGGACTGATGATACAGAAAGGTTCCTAGATATATTCACTATTTGGTCTTTGAGAAAAACTCCAAAATAATCTTAGAGGAAAGGTAATGTGTTCGACAGGTGGCACTGGGGAAACTAGTTACCTGTTTGCAGTAGAACGAAACTGAATCTTTTCTGTCACAATATATGAATTTAAAACCAAAATGAAGCAAAAACCCAAATTTTAAAACAGATATATTCAAACTTCTGGAAGATTAATTTCGTAAAAATACTTGAAAATATAGGCATGGGAAAAAATTTCTAAATGGAATCTCAAATGTATAAGAAATAGTAACAAAAATTAGCAAAGAATTACATCAGATTAAAACGTTTCTGTACAGAAAAACAATCAGGAAGTGAAAAGGTAAGAAAAGATCTCTTAAAAACAACTAAGATACAGGAAAAAAAAAAAAAACAGTTGAACAACTGAAAGATTAAGCAAAAATGAAAAATATGATTTGAATAGGAATTAACAAGAAAGAAAGAGTCAATAGAAATGACATAAAAAGAATATGGGCAGAAGTTATAGCAGAAAACTTCCAAAATATGAGAAAACAATTGGACATGAAGTTAGCTGAAGCATACAAACTCCAAATAGTATCAACCCTGACTAAAAACACATTCAGACATATAACAGTCAAGAACGCAGAAATTCAGCAGAAGAATAATATACTAAAACTCACTAGAGAAAAACAGATTACATTTAAAGGAAAACTCACCAGAATAACAGCAGATTTCTCTTTACAAACTTCATGAATTCAAGAAGAAAATGGACCAGAGTGCTTCAAGTCCTCCATGGAAATAAATTCCAGCCCAGGCTGCCACACCTTGCAAAACTCTCTTTCAAGTATGAGGCAGAAGTGAAATACTTCAATGACAAGGAAAAACTAAAGGATTTCATGATGTCAAAGCCAACCGTACATTGACTACTAAAAAATCATTTTAGAGAGGGATCAAAATGACCCAAACTCTACAAATGAGAACAGAAAAGAACCCACCAAATAAGCAACCAATTAAACACAGGAGAAAAAGGGATAAAAAATGATAAGTAAAAGACATGTCAAACATGTCATTACATTTCAATTATAACCATCAATGTAAATGGACTCAATTCTCCAGCTAAAAGAAATACACTGGCAGAGTGGATAAGGAAGCAAAATCCAACAATATGTTGTATACAAGAAATACACATAATTCATAAAGAAATACATAGGGTAAAAATTAAAGGATGTAAAACAATATTACATGTTCCAGCACATTAAAAAAAATCAGGGGTAGCAATCCTATTTGCAGACAGTCTAAACTTCAAACCAAGATTGATCAAACAAAATAACGAAGGTCACTACATACTGGTTAGGGGAAAAATACAAGATGAAGAGGGAACACACATAAATATATATGCACCCAACATGGCAGCACCAAATTATGTAAGACAAATCTTAATGTACATGAAAAAATCTACTATCCCATACCACAATCTTAACAGGAGACCTTAACACCCCCTTATCCCAAAAAGATAGGTCAAGCAGACAAAAAATTAGCAAAGAAGTCACAGAATGGAACCAGAACTTGGAACAACTGGACTTGATGGACATACACAGTGTTCCACCCAACCAATTCTGAATACACATTTTTTCAGCTGCACATGGAAGATTTTCCAAAATAGAACACATGCTAGTAGATAGGTCATGCATAAGTATATACAAGAAAACAGAGATTATCCATGCATGTTGTCTTGCCACAGTGGAATGAAACTGGAAATAAATTACAAAAGAAATCACAAGAACCTCAGAAATACATGGAAATTAACCAGCACCCTTCTCAGTAATCAGTGGATTATAGATGAAATTAAAGAAGAAATTAAACAATATTTACAATTTAATGAAAATCCAAGCAAAACCTACCATAACTTCAGGGATGCAATGAAAGAAGTTCTTAGAGGGAAATTTATAGCTCTGAATTCACATATTGAGAAAACAAAACAGGAACAAATAAATACTCCCATGCAGCACCTAAAACAACTGGAAAAGAAAGAATAGACAAAACAAAAAGCCCAAAGATGGGAGGAAATAATAAAGATTAGCACAGAAATTAACTCAATTAAAACAAAGAAAATAATACAAAGAATTAATGAATCCAAGAGCTCGTTCTTTGGAAGATTAAATAAAATTGACAAGGCCCTACTTATTCTCATCAAAAAGAAGAAAGAAAGGACTCAAATTTAAGCAATAAAGAATAAAAAGGGCGAAATTACTACAGACCCATCAAAGATTCAGAGGATCATTAAAAGCTACTTTGAGAATCTTTACTCTCAGAGTCGAAGACACAGATGAAATGGACAGATTTCTAGAAAGGTATAAATTGCCAAAACTAAATCAAGAAAGTAAGAACTCTGAATAACACAGTAATAGTCAATGAAATACAAAATGTAATGAAAAGCCTACCAGCAAAAAAGAAAAAAAAAAGTCCAGGACCTGCTAGATTCACCATTGAATTCTACAAGAAATTCCCAGAACACAAAATCCCAATACTCTTCAAACTCTTCAAAAGAATTGAAAGGAAGTAATCCTCCCAAAATCATTCCTGGAGGCAAGAATTACATTGATATCAAAACCAGAGGGAGATGAAACTAAGAAAGAGAACTGCAGGCCAATTTCTTTCATAAATATAGTCGCAAAATTCCTCAATAAAATCCTTGCCACTAGAATACAACAAATCATCACGAAGATTATACACCATGACTAGGTAGGATTCATCTTACAGATGCAAGGACCTTTCAATATATGCAAATTTATAAATGTAATAAACTATAGTTTATTCAATAGAGCGAAAGCCAAAAATCACATTATCATCTCAACTGATGCAAAAAAATGCTTTTGACAAAGTTCAACACTCTTCATGTTCAGAGTCCTACAGAAAATTGGAATAGAGGGCTTCTACATCGATCTGATAAAAGCCACCTATGGCAATCCAATAGCTAATATAATTTTAAATGGGGAAAAACTGAAGTCTTTTACTCTCAGTTCTGGTACAAGGCAAGGATGTCCTGTGTCACTACTCCTATTCAACATAGTTCTGGAATCATTAGCTACAGCTATTAAACAAGAGAGAGAAATAAAAGGAATAAGAATAGGTAAAGAAGAAGTTAAATTATCATTATATGCAATTGACATGTTAACCTACTGGGTAGACCCAAAAAACTCCAACAAGAAGCTACTAGAATTTATATGCAAATTCAGTAGTATAGCAGTATAGAAGTCAACACACAAAAGTCAATAGCATTCCTCTACACAAATAACAAACACATTGAGAAAGAAATTAGAGAAACAATACCTTTTATCATAGCACCAAAGAAAATGAAAACCTTGGGAATGAATCTAACTAAAGAAGTAAAAGTCTTTTTCAATGAAAACTACAGTACTGTGAAAAAAGAGATCCTTGAGATTTCAGAAAATAGTAAGATATTCCCTGCTCCTGGATAGGAAGAACCAACATTGTGAAGATGGTCATACTCCCTGAACTGAGTACAGATTTAATGTAATTACTGTCAGAACACCATCAACATACCTCAGAAACCTGGAGGAATCATTCTAAAATTTATTTGGAACCAAAAATACCTAAAATTGCAAAGACAATCCTAGGCAACAAAGTCAAGGCAGGAGTCATTACAATTCCTGACCTACAGGTATACTACAAACCTATAGTGATACAATCATCATGGTACTGGCAAAAAAAAAAAAAAAAAAAAAAAAAAAAAAAAAAAAAAAAAAAAAAAAAAAAAAAAAAAAAAAAAAAAAAAAAAAAAAAAAAAAAAAAAAAAAAAAAAAAAAATAGATGTGAAAATCAATGGTATAGGTTAGAAGACACAAAAGCAAATACAAATACATTCATCCACCTTATCTTCAACATGAAGATAAGGGACCAAACATGTTTACTGGAAGAAAGATAGCCTCTTTAACAAATGGTGCTGGAAAAACTGGCTCTTTACATGCCAAAATCTAAAACTTGACTCAGGTCTATCAACATGTACTAAACTAAAATCAAAATGGATTAAAGATCTAAATATTAAAAGAGAAACATTAAATGTTCTGGAAGAAAATGTAGGAGAAAATCTTGAAGACATTGGGGTAGGTAGTAGTTCATGGACAAAAATTAAAATACATATTCAACACTTGAAAGAATGAACAACTGGGACCTCCCTTGCTGAGAAGTTTTTGCACATCAAAAGAAATTACCAAAAGGGTAAAAGACAACCCACAAATTTTCAAAAGATTTTAAGTAATAAATATTCAGACATAGGTCTTCTATCTAGAATTTACAAAGAAGCAAAAACCATTAGGGTTCCAAAAGTCAAAAACCCAGTGCAGAAATGGGCATCTGAGATGACCACACACTTCTCAGAGAAAGAAATTTAAAAAGCTTCTAAATTATTAAGAAATGCTTCACATGGCCAGCTATTAATGAAATGCAAATTTAAAAAAACACTTAGATATCGTTTCACCACTGAAAGAATGGCTATCAGAAAGAAATCAAGCAACAACTACTGGAGCAGCTGTGGGGAAAAAAAAAAAGGAGTCTTTCTCCACTGCTGGTGCAAATGCATAAGGGTGCTACCATTATGGAAAGCAGAGTGGGGACTTCTTAAAAACCTACAAGCGAAAATCACATTCAATCCAGCTATCGCCCTACTAGGAATTTTCCTGGAAGAACTGAAATCATGATATCATAGTGATATCTCTGCCCCTGTGTTTATAGCAGCACAATTTGTAATACAAAATGTCCATCATCTAAAGAATGGTTAAACAAGATGTGATATTTTTATACAATGTAATATTACTCAGGTATAAAGAATGATAAACTAAAAGACTCCATATATAAATGGATGCATTTTGAAGATATAATCATATTTACTGAAGGAGAGAAAGCTCCTATTTGAGATAGTGACAGAAGGGGTGTCTGAGTGGTGGATATCCCCAAACTTTTTTTTTTTTTTTTTTTTTTGTCTTTTTGAGACAGGGTCTCGCTATGCAGTTGAGGCTGGTCCTCCGCCCAAACTTACTTTCTTACTTTCTTTCTTTCTTTCTTTCTTTCTTTCTTTCTTTCTTTCTTTCTTTCTTTCTTTCTTTCTTTCTTTTTTTGTACCAGGGATCAAACTCACGGCCATGTACTTCCCAGGCAAGCACTTATTCCAGTGAGCTATCTCCCCAGCCCTGAAGATATACTCATAAATGAAATAAACCAGACCTACATGTGCAAATATTGTATAGTCTCCCTAGTGTAAGAACTCAAAAGAAGAAATTAAAACTGGAGAGGCATAACACAGCTGAATCGAAACCAAAGACTTAAGGGTTAAACAACAAACTGACTACAAGCAGAAAATATAGGAAACAAGGCAGGAGCAAAACCATGCACAGGATTAATTAGATAACAGTCCTAAGAACTTCCGAAAGGTTTATCACACTGAGGATAGCAATGTGTAACTTAAAACTTAACTTAAAACTATGCTTGTAATGCCTATCATTTTGGTATTTTAGATGTGTGCTATTTCTAATGTAATTTTAGTTACTGTTACACTCTCTCTCAAGTAAATAGTTGGTTTATGAGACAACAAAAAAGGGTATTAAATGAGAGTAAGTGACTAGGAGAAATACCGTAGGATTGATAAGCTACTATTTTGCATATGCTTAGATTTTTAAATTTCCGTGTAAAAATGTGTAACTGCTTTTATCATATAGAGATTTATTAGAATATCAATGATTGATAGATAATATCAATTCCAACTTAAGTCTAAGATGTTTGATACTCAGAAAGACAATGTTGTTTTGCTCAAGTACCTATATTATAGAGTATCACTAAGCTTTTCTTCTGGAGGGTTAAGAATATAAGTTTATAGACCAAAAATTAGAGCAAAAGAAGAGCTATAAGGATAGCAAATACTTCATTCCTAGCCCTTCAAGATCATTGAGGAATGAGGACATAAGAGAACCTGTGCTATAACATCCTATAACTCAATGGTTTCCCAAATTTTCTGTTCAAGGAGATTATGGGGACATACAGGAAAGGGAACGAAGATGTATAGTGAGCCAAAGTAGAGTCACCTAGAGAGAAAACACTCTCTCATGCTTTCACAGAGAGCAAACTGGTCAAGCAATGACCGTGACTCATTCAGACAGTTGACACTGGTCACAGTTCTACAAAGCCCCGTACATGGTTTCAAAGTAAATCCTAAGGTGATTTGACTGACCATGGGAGCTACAACAGTTTCATGTTTTGTTTTTCAGGCCTTGCTTTAACTTACCCCTAACCACCCACCAGAAATGTTTAACCACGAAGCATAAAACGAAAAGCTAGATTTGTATGCTGAGATGTAAACGGCTTAAATCAACAGCTTCCAACATTTCCAGTTTTGCCAATAACCCACTGCAATTATGGATCACTGCATTATGTATACAAGTACTTTCTCTTAATTCAATATGAAAAAAAAAATCGTACCAATAATGGCTAGAAAAATTATCACGTCTACATTCTGTGTTCTGTATAACTACTGGGAGGACAACAATATGCATTGTGTCAAATATTGGGAATGTACTACCAATGTCTTTTGAAATTGTCACATTGTTATTTCTTATTAAAAGTAATAGAAACAAATACAACGTGATTACCATATGTAAAAGAATACTATAAAATGACATATATCGGAAACATTTATAGGAAAGTGGATATACGTGTGAAATACAATTTTGAGTGAAATCAATCGGATACACAAGCTTAAACACTATATCATATCTTTCATTTGAGTGAGGAAAAGCACAGAAAATAAAATGAGAAAGAATGGATAGATAGAAAGGGCCAAAGAGCGAATCTCTTGCAATAGAAGAGCAGTGCCAGGAAACAAAGAGGAGGGATGAGGAGGTGTGGAAGCACAAATCAGAAGAACAAATATGTGTCTTGTACATGAGCCTAGTCACGCCAATTGACATGAATAGGCTATATCCAGAGCTAAGTTTTAACAAATGTTACTGAATATGAAAAAGGAGTTGGAGCAACCAGAGGAGGAGGGAAGATGAGGATGAAAGGAGGAGTTAAATAAAAGAAGAAGCAAGCTGAAATACATGGGACTCACCACATCTCATCTGGTTGTTAACTCCATGAACTGCAAATGTATACTAACAAAATTTCTGAAAATATAAAAAAATGTGTTGTTATGCTTTATCTCTAGTTGTCCCCCCAAAGCCTCATGGAGTCATTGGGCGGGGACTTCTAGAGTTTGAGACTTAATCGATGATCCCTGGGATTATGGGTTTTAGTACTGATGGGATTATGAGTCAAAGTACTTCTGGGATTATGGGTGTAGCCTAAGGCAGGGGCTAAGGCGGAGAGCCTGAATATAATATAGAGACAGAGAGACAGACTGGAGCTGTTGCTCTCTGGTGCCCTGTTTGGTTGGCTACTTCTGCCACCATTTTGTTGCTGTTCTGCTGCCATGAACTGGATGCTCTTTGCTCTGTTCCACTCAGCCTTGGGCCAGCTGAATATGGACTGAAACCTCCACAAACTGTGAGCTAAATAAACCTTTCCTTCCTTCATCTTGAATGTCTGGTATTTGTCCCAACAATGAGTAAAAAGTAACTAAGACATGTGGAAGGGAAGCTATGAGCTTCTAGGAGACTATCCCTAAAATTAGGAGAAAAACCCATCCAAGTAGCTGTGAAAGCCAAGAGTGTTGGGAAATAGAGTGTGAGATTTCATCACTTTACTTTACCAACACTACAAAGTAAGAGATATGAAAAGGTCTGTGGAATCAGATAATGCCCACCTTAGCCTTCTGAGAATAACAACTTTGATGGCACTTTCAACTTCAAATTTTGCAGACTTTTCCATCAGTAACATCTTCAAAGCAAGAGCAAGGCAGACAAGAGGATTATGGAATATATATTTCCCAGTCTTCACAGGAGATATGTTCAATTGTCATAAAGAATTCTAGCATAGTCTACATCTTTGTCAATGCGATTTCCATCATATTTACTTTAAAATGTTCTGGACAACCTTTAAAAAGCATCATCAGTGCAGTAATTCTGCTACTTCTACAGTACTTTTTTATGATTTAATATTTTATTGTTTAAATTTATCAGCGGTTATATTACATATTTTCATCATCAGATCAGTTTAGATTAATAGATATAGGTATATTTCTACAGTACTTTAATGAAAGAAAAAGTCAAAATTGATCCTATGTTCACCTCAGCTTTCATTGTTTTGGACTCTGATGGAAAATACTGCAAATAAAATACTTTCTCTGTGTCTCTACATCTGTGCCTATGTCTATCTATTTCTGTGACTCTCTCCTCTTTCTTTGTCTGTCTGTCTGTCTGTCTGTCTGTCTCTGGCACTGTTTCTGTCTCTGTCTTTCCCTCTGTTTGACATCCAGTGGTATTTGTTTTTTATCTTGTGTTATCAAGTAGCATTAAAATGAAATTATTAACAAATGATACCCTCACATGATCTGTATTTTTTGTACAATATACTATAATAAAAAAGTTATCTTAATCCATTTAGAGAAATTTAGGCTAGCACTGTAAATCGCAGTAACAGTACTCTATTTTTTAAGAAGAAAAGAATTTCAAAACAATATAAGAGAGTAACAATAATTAATACCCTGCATATTGCTATCTTCAGAGTAACTTACTCAGGGTACAAAACAGACATGAAATGTTGTCTACAGAATATTAGTACAAACCTTTGTCTTTGATAAACCAAGAGGAACTACTAATCTATCTGTTTGTCTGTCCGTCTGTCTGTCTGTTCATTTTCCTTTCCTTCCTTTCCCTTTTCCCCCCATCAAGTTCTCTCTTTACATAGAAACAGGTTCTTCCCAACTCATAATATCAGTTGTGCATTTGGGGTCCTAAAAAAGCTGAATTCTATAAAAAGTTATCTGGGCCTGAGAACTGTCTGAATTTGTGAATTTCATCTGGTCAAAGCTAATATAAAACCTTTTTTGTGTGTAAGTCCTTAAGAAGTGCACCTATCTGTGTTAGTTAAGTTCATATTATTATTAAAAAATACTTGGAGGTCGGGGAGATAGCTCAGTGGTATAACTGCTTGACTGACAAGCACAAGGTATTGGGTTTGATCCCTCTCACCACCACCCCGAAAAGAAAGATTTATTTTTGTCTCATTTTAAATGCATGTAGTACAGGATCTACAGGGTCTCACTACATAGATTGGATTCGTGATCATCTTGTTTTCAGCCTCCCAAGCATTGGGATTATAGGCATGTGCCACCACTACTACTCTCAATCACTGTCTCCATACACCCTTGGTGTAGGCCTGGTACAGCATGTTGGGGATTGAATCCTGGTCCCAGTGCCTGCCTAAGAAGGATCTTTAGTCTGCTGAGCTATCTGATATTTTGTCTTGTGATTCTGGAAATTCTGTCCCAGACCAAATGATTTCATTGCTCTAGGCCTCTGCCAAGTGAAGCATGTTGTGGAGCATTAAACTTGTTTATCTCATTAGCCAGATAGGAAAAAGAGAGAAAGACCAGGCCCCATAATCATCTTCAAAGATGCATCCTCAAGGACCTCATGATTTTCCATGAAGCTCTACTTCTTTATTCCTAGGCTAGCACTATACTTTCTAATAGTGCTGATCTAGGAATAAAGCTTTTCAGACATAGACTTTCTGGGAATATTCACCATCAAACTATAGCATTATGTCCTGGACCTTGAAGTTTTATGTCTATCTCAAAATTAAAAGTATAGTCATTTCAACTCCAAGAGTCCCAGTGCCAACTTTATTGTCATCATTCAACAGTTAAAATCCAAAATCTCTTCTGAGATTTACCAGAAACTCAAGTGTAAGTTCCCAAAATCAAAATAATTATTTGAAAATGTTATTTTCCAGGTAGTTATAGGACAGGCACAGTATATGAATTCCCATTACTTTTTTTTAAATTTTAAGAACAGAAATACTAATGAAAGTCTATACAAGGTCTTTGTGGTTTGAACCAGTCTTAATACTGCTCTGGTTCTACTGCACATTATTTTCTCTTATTGATTAATGTATTTAATTGTTAGAGGGTCTTATTATACAGCTTGGGCTCCTGGTGGTCCTTCCTGTTTTTAGCATCCCTAGTGCTGGGATTATAGACATGCAGCATATGGTGCTGGGGATCAAACCATGGTCTCTGTGCTTGCCTAAGCTTGCCTAAGCAGGTGCTACAAGATTCCATTTCCAAAGTTTCTCAGCCTCATCTTAATCGCCCTACTGCCATTCTTTTCTTAAAGAGGAGGAAAAAACCCTACAATTCATTTCAAAGAATACAACTGATTAAATCATTGTGTGGGTCAAAATATACTTTCCCAAAAAGACAATGGATTGTAACCCCAGATATCTGTGACCATGCTGTTGTTGGGAAACAGACTTTATCAGGTTATCAAGTTAATCTGGTGTTATAGCTTGTACCTAGAGATTCAACTGACGTCTCATACTCATAGGTGAAGCTTTTGGAATATGACTGAATGATACCCGTATCATACAAGAACACATATGTGTGATACTGCACACGTCCACTGAGGGGTTTATGGAAGGTTATGATGCTGTGAGGTTGAAAGAGGTTAAATATAGGGCACCTGGCCTGGAGGATATATCTCTCTCAACCTCTCCTGGTTGGGTAGGCTGCTTCCTGACTACTATGCTTTGCACTGTTGCCTCCATGTCATGCCTTCTGTCCTGCTACCTCACCTTGCTGCCAGTCAACTATGGGTTGGTACCGCCACAAACTGTGAGCTAAAGTAAGCCTTTTCTCCTTTAACTTGTGTGTGTTGAGTATTTTGCTACAATAACAAGGAAGTAACTAAGACAAAGGAGCTCACACTCTTTAGAGTAGACACTAAATTCAGTGACTATGTTTCATTAAAGAATGAGATGCTTAGAAATGAGAAGTAGGAGGTTTACAATTCAGAATGACACCTGTGTCTTTCAGTGGTGGACACTGAAGGCTTTCAAGCATCTTACTCTGTCTTTTTGAAAGCACAGGCTAGGTGCAAAGCCATGGGAAGATAATCAGAGATTGGAGTTAGATACTGAATAACAAAGAATGCCAGAAATATGAAAAACACCACAAACTAGAAAAGGCAAGAAGATAATTTTTTAAGACTTCAGAAAATCCCTATTGATAACATGGGTTGGGGTTTCCAGCTTCCCCCATTAGGAAAGAATTGATTTCTCATGTTTTAAGCAACCAAGCTTTTGGCAGCATTCTACTGCAGACGTGCTGACACCAGAGCATCTGAAAACTGAGGGAAAGGTAGTTTTCTGAACGCTCTCACAGAACAAATTTCTGTATAAGAGAAAAGATTACACAGGATAAAATCTACTCCAGCATTCATAACTCCTTAAGCTTTACACACCGAAGACTTTCTGACATTTCAAATAACTATGTAAAATATGTTTTTGGCCTCCATTGTATCTTAATTAGTACACATAATGGGATAATTAATCTCTTTCAGTCAAATCAGATTGGGACATCACTTAGACATCCTTATATTAATAAAGAATTCTGTCATAGCATAAGCAACAGATTGATCATTGCAAAAGACTTCCTAAAGTCTCCCATTAATTTGTAGGTTAAATTATCAGTTTGCTTACCCCTTTCCTTAAAAAGAAAACACTCATTGAATTCTGACAATGAAGTTACAGAAGAGAAAAACTTATACATTGACAAGTGGAAAAACAAAATCTGACTTCATAGTCTTTGATCATGTGTTTGAAACATATGTAAATTTGAAGATACGTATCTAGCTTCTTCTGATGATCATTGGTGAAGACATGCACCTCTTACAAATTGTATATTTGAGTTCTTAACTGAAGGAAAACTACGCAAAGAAAATTAGATGACAAAATATTTCCTCAGCATATTCTTAGTGCATTGTATGTGTGTGTATGCATATTTGAAGCTAGCATTAACCGTTCACAAATGGAAATATTTTGATGAACCATTTCACTAATTATTATTGCTTAAAACCTAGCATTCAAGATACACCATCAGACACTAAGTTGATAACTCAAACTGAAATGCTAAATAACTTAGGGGAGCTAAATATCTTTGACAGCCTTATAATCAAGTACACTTATGGAAATTTGGTCTCTAAAGTTGTTTTGAAGCATTAGCTTTTAAAGTGTCACCTGAGGAGAAGTTTCAAGATAATAATACTTAAATTTTATCAAATACTGAGTTGTCAAGGTTATTGAGATTTTGAATGTAGAGTTTTCATATGTGTACCTCTATAATGAGATATACCAGCTAAAGTTACCAAATGAGATGAATGAAGCTAAAGGAATATATTTCCAAGATGTCGTAGTAGTAGAGAACGGTCATTCTAAAATTTTGAACAACCTTCAAAAATTCCTGAGTGAGAATGCCAGGAAATAATTTATTTGCACTTGCATTCCTTTTTTGAAAATTAATAATAATAATAATAATAATAATAATAATAATTACATCTTATTTAAAATATGTCAAAATTTAAAATGGTTCTAAGTGCATGAAAAAGTTACAATCAGAATAATTTCTGTTACTAAATATTTAAAATATATTTTGCCCAATTAACTAGAAACACAGATTACACCTTTTGAAATTTAGGTATCGAGACTTCCTTATTATAGTCTCTTGCTATGTGACTTAACATTAGAAATTCTTACAGTTATGACCTAGATCTGCCTTATTTCTCAAAGTCTATGTGTGAACATTTCTACTAATGTTTTATCACAGTGCAGATTTGTGTTAGCTTTTCAAGTTGATTAAATATAGATTTTTTTTTCCTCCTCTTTTTGCAACTTCTTTTCCTTTCTAAAGCACCTTTTCAAATCCAATAATTCCTGGAAATTCCTGGAAAGTATACATAACTTATAGTAGGCAAATAATATCAGGCCTTAGCTTTGCTCTGATATTCTATGTTGTGGCCGTATATTGATTCTGGATATAGATGCATGCAATTCAGCTGAGAAGAGACAAGTATAATTATGAAAATTATCAATGTAAGGGTCAGTGAAAGAGCTCAGGAACCACTTAGGCAAGTGTAGGGACCAGGGTTCAATCCCCAGGACCATAGGCCAATCTAGCCCTGCCCCTGGGCTAAGCCAGCTATGGAGACTGGGCATGGTGGAGCTCACTGTGACACTAGCACTGGCGAGGATCACTGTGAGTCCAAGCTGCATAGTGAGACCCTATAGCAAACACATAAAGGAAAAAGAAAGGCAAAATTATCATAAAAGATAGAACCATATTGCATGATTTAACCGAGCACATCTTTCTTGACTTTTCCCACTTATTTCATGTTTCTGTAAAATGTAGAAACAACGAACAAAAAACCTGCAAAATGGGGCTTTTCATGGAGTTCTTGTTAAGAAATACAAGGCAATTGTTCCCTTCTTGAGCTCATTTGTGAGTTTGTGTCATTTCTTTTCCTCCAGTTATTCTCAAAAATTATGATAATAGTCTGTCATATGAACTAATTCAGAAGATGTCAGTCTCAAAAAGTCTAATCGCAATTTAATATTATAGAACATAGCAACAAGCATGTTTATTTACTCATTCCAATGGATGCAGCAAAATAAATACCTTTTAAAATTTTTGAAACCAAATAATATACATAACAGTGTGTAAGAGATTTTGTTGATAAGTTTTGACATTTGAAATAATCATCTAAAGTTCAATGACCTACTTAGAAACAGTAATTATTAGAACCATTATTAAAACAATTACTACGCACAATGGGATCATTAATCTGTTTCAGTCAAATCAGATCAGGACATCCCTTAGACATTCTTACGTTAACAAAGAATTCTCTCATAACATAAACAACTGGTTGATGACTTAAAAAGACATGAGGGATGTTTGGTTATCAACTGGATTGGGTTGGGAGCCACTTAAGGGATGAAGAAATGCACTCTTAGTTGTAATTCAGTGGTCATGTAAGGCCGTTATTAGGGTCTATATCTGGGCTCTGGTTTCTTCCCTTCCACTGCTTCCCTGCTCTGCCCCCTGGCCACCATGAACTGAGCATTTACTCCTTCCTACCATGATATCTGCCCCTCATAGTCATCCAACCATAGACTCAGACCCCTGAAACTGGGAGCCAAATTAAATCTTTCCTTTAAGTGTGCATATTGAGTATGTTAACCCAGCAATAGGAAAGCAGACTGAAACAATACACGTCCCCTTCCAATGTGAATGCATGTTTGTATTACTAATCTGTCCTGTGGGAAGAGATTTGGTATATTAGAGGCCTATATATCATATGAATAGCTTACCACTATATATTGATATTGCTAGTCAAGCTTGTTTAGTAGATAAAGTATAGTTTTAGTTTATCCTCTTAGACGTGTGGTACATAAAATAATTTTAATCCTTAATTTATGACCTACTGTAGTCACTCTGTGATGCTATTCCTGTTTTAGGAATGAGTATGTTTCTCCTAAATTTTTCATGTCACTAGTTTTCCTTTCCCCTTGCAAACACACATTCTTCAGATATTGGTAAAATCTTGTTTATGTGATATTATTGCCTCTGGAAAGGAAATTTAGAATGAAATGTTAAAAAAGTGAAGACCTGTCATTGTGTTTTACAAGTGCAATGTGTTTTTAATGTTTTCTCTAAAACAAAAACTAAGGTTAGTCCAAATAATTAAAAATGCATTCCTTCCAATGTTTATATTTGCCACTTAATTTGTTTTGTATCAAGAATCAAACTCAGGACTTTGCACCTTCCAGGCAGGCACTGTACCACTGCACTACTGCACAGCTTATAACCCCTAGTCCAGTATTTGCCATTTAAGAAAAAATTAAAAAACTTAAAATGCAGATAGGTTTTCTAGAAATAGCTATGTTCAAAATGGATTTTTACCACAAGATCCTCATTAATTAGTTCAGTTTTCTTAATGACTTGTTATGGAGGCACATACTTTTATTTGAATAGGTGCCATAATAGCTTTGCAGACTCTACTGCTGCAATGTGTGAGCTGCTGAGCACCTGATTTATAATTGCATGATTTCAAGTCTGAGACAAAATCTCCTTATCATTACTGCCCCCAAATCCTCAATTTTTAATTCAGTGGCAGTAATATTAAGGTTAAGAAGAACTTGGGATTAGAAATGGCAATATTCTATATTAACTATAAATTGATATTGCAAAACTATAGAGACTCTTAGTTTTATGGCAGAACATAATAATGGTTTGCTAAGACAGTAGAGAGTAGAAAGAGATGTAGATCGGAATGCTTCCATGCATTAACATTTGATAAAAATCCTTGCTTTGCAATCAAATAACAGAATATTATCTATATTTTCCAAATTAATAAAAACCTGATTTTTATCCTTGTTGATAGTAATAGAGTTTAGCTTTTATTTTTTTAAAATGCATTTAGTACGGGGTCTACAGGGTCGCACTACACAGATCGGGCTCCTGGCGAACCTCCTGCTTTCAATCTCCCAAGCACTGTGATTACAGGCATGTGCCCGCATGCCCAGTCTCAATCACCCTCTTAGTGCGCCCTGGGGTTGGGGCTGGCACCGCATGCTGGAGATCAAACACCAGTCTCTGTAGCTGCTTAAGCAGGTACTTTAATCTACTGAGCTATCTGGTCAGCCCTAGCAACAGTTTTTAAAAATCAATAACTCCACAAATTTGACAAGGAATAGTGGAAAGAATTAAATTACCATTCAAGCTCCTTGGAAGCAAGCATCGCATCTTTAGCTTTTCTGGTTAAGAATGTCCCTTTGCAGAATATCAGGCAAATTGAATAATAGCAAGTCTCTGGCATGCAACTGATGAAATTGTTGATAACAAAATCAATCATCTACTGCGCTGAGTAGAAATAATTTTCTCTTATGTATATAAATTTATAAACATACTTTTAAGATAAGTCCATGAAAGTTTGGGGCTGAATTTAATAAAACTCAATTTTGATCAGAAAGCAATAATGAGATTTCATAACCATAGTGTACTGCAAAGTAGGACGCTAACATAAAAAATAAAGTAAAAACTGAAGGCTCAACAGAAATTTACAAATGTTTGCTACCAGACTTGTGTACATCCTAATAATAAAGCTTATAGTTAGTCCTTAATCTACTTTTGCAATCCAGAAGCCAACAGAAAACATGCGGCAATGAAATGACAAGTGGAAAGGGAAAAATCATTACATCAAATAGAAATCGAATTGGTAAGGATTTTATGATACTATTAAAAGTTTTCAGATGATCTGTTAAATTAAGATGACTGAGACTTTGCTGCCCGTGGACTATCATTAGCTATCTGCGATCCCAAACCATCATCATCCCCAACAATATCAGAGTATTAGAGCTAAAATAATTACCAAATGGCCCAGCCACTATTCTGGTGGCTACCAACTCCTCCAGGTGATTTTTTTTTTTCTTGTGGTAACTTACAGGTAAGTACTACAACCTTGCTACACATATCAAAGAGTTTGCCTTGTAGTCAGATGGACTTGTCTTTAAATTGAACCCATTACTTTCTACTTCACCAAGTAATAGAATGGCCTTGGGCAAATATTTCAGCCTTTTAACTTCTTTACTATCTCTTATTTTGTTAAATCTGCTTTAGTTACTAAAAATTGCTTGGCAGGTATTGATGTTTTTCTTATTGGTACAATACAATATAATAGTTGAAACCCTTAAAAGAGCACTGCTTGCTTAGAATAGAAAATATAATATCACTTTATAGAACTAATGCTTCAGGGATACATTTTTCATAAAAAGTGCTCTACTTTACAGTTTACATGCAGGGACCAGGGTTTGATCTCCAGTTCCGCATGCCTTGCTGGCCCCACCCCCAGTGTGTGCTCAGCCAGTGACTGAGTCTGGGGTGTGGTAGTGCACATCTGTAATCACAGCATTGGAGAGGCTGAAAATAGGAGGATCACTGTGAGTCTGAGCTGCGTAGTGAGACCCTTTAGCAACTACATAAAATGAAAAAAAAGAAGAATTTACATGCATCAACAGATTTTTCCTTGATCCTTACTAAATGCAAAATATTTCGCATCAAATTCAGATTAACACATAGCATGCTGTAAAGAGATCCTTACAAATTAATCTATTAACTTAGATTTACAATATAGGTCTTCAGTTTTCTATACGATGCTTTCTAAAATATTTGGTGACATATTAATAATTGCATAGGCTGATTAATCTTAAAATTTAGTATGATGCTATTTATTTGTATTTATTCATGCTTAAAGGCTTCCAATACCTCTACCACAATGGAAATGAAAAATAACATAGAAAATGTAACAAGTTTCTATGCAAACTTAAGTTTCATTTTGTGATGTTATATTCAATGTATGAAATATGTATTTCTGTTCTGTGGATTTTTCTAAGAAAAGATGCAATTTTAAATCTCAACCTTTTTATTTTTAAAGAAAATAAAAAATAATAGATAATACATTAGAAACAGCACAGTATTAAAAAATAGTGAAAGATTATGGGAATTCAACAATCATTATGTTGCACATTGTTGTCTTAAATCAGATATAAGCATGCAACATTAGTCAAAATAAAAATTTTAAGCATTATCTTTTCCTTTAAAAAAACACAACAGAAATTACTAATATAATCTCCAGCTATTTTTCCCCCTTTCTTCTTTCCTCTCTTTTTTCCTTTCCCTCATCCAAATGTTCTTTCCTTTTAAACAGTTTCTTTTCCTTTAATCAACTAATAACAAAGGCTGGAGAAGCTGTAGGTGAAAAGGAACACTTCTCCACTGCAAGTGGGAGTGTAGACTGGTGCAATCACTATGGAAATCAGTGTGGGGACTCATCATAAATCTAGATTAGAAGTCCCACTTGACCCAGCTATTCCCCTTCTAATTATTTTTCCAGAAAAATTAAAAAAAAATTAAAAACAGCATACCACAGCACTTTGTGTCCACCCATGTTTATACCTAAATCCTAGAAGCAACCCAAATGCCCATGAACTGAGTAATAGATAAAAAGATGTGGTATTTTTATACAATGGAGTTTTTTTTAGCTATAAAGAAACATAAACTCAAAGATTTCATAGTTAAGTGGATGTAATTAGAGACCATACTCATAATTGAAATAAATCCAACCCACGTGCATAAACATCACATTGTCTCCCCAGTGTAAAAATCTGAAAATAAATAAATTCTGAGAGGTAGAATAGATATAGTAAAAGGGAAAGAAACTGCAATCAAATTTTAAAAATTAGTGGCATATAGTAAAAATAATCTTCTGAGACATTTATCTTCCCAGACATATTGTGTTAGACAAAAGTCTTCTTCTAATCTTTGAACATATGACCAACTGAATAATCATAGGATGGTTTAACTGTGCAGAGAATTAGAGAAATGACTTATACATATGAGTATGTTTTGAGCTTTTTGCAAGGTGAACAAAATAGTACAAGAGAGATTTTGTGATAGTATTTTATAATGAATCTCTCAAGAATTACATACTACAAGTGCAGAAAATCTATCTGTACATTAAATACTAACAAATTCAGCTGAGGACCTAGAGCTTGTAGCAATGCCTCCCACCAGTCCCACTGGAGTCTCAGAGCCCACAACAAAGTCTCATTCAGGGATACTTCACAGATATATGCTAGAAAGGCCCAACGGTCAGTGGTGGAAACAGGTCTATGCCAGTGGGGTGAAAGATCTGTGCTAGCAAGCTGAGGGATCTGAACTGGAGCTAGGAAGCGATAATCAAAGTAAGCACCAGAGCTCCCCTAAAAGTACCACAGCCATCCTCAGCATCAGTGAGGTCCTGAACTCCTCTAGTGACGAGGAAATCCGAGTTCCCGCCAGGAAAGCCAATGCGACAAGCTTCTCCATGAGGCTGAGCAGTGCACCACCTTCCCCTCCAGAGCC
Source organism: Myocastor coypus (assembly GCA_004027025.1). Lineage (NCBI taxonomy): Eukaryota > Metazoa > Chordata > Mammalia > Rodentia > Myocastoridae > Myocastor > Myocastor coypus. Next base: position 143,967 of record PVJA010000215.1, on the reverse strand, counting down.
AGGAAGTGATGTTCACAATGAGGACCCAAGTTTCTCCAAAGTTCATTGGGAAAACCAGCATGACAAGGTCCTTCAGCAGGACAGCACAAGACGACTTGCAGCTAATAACAGCTCGAAGAGCTTCTCCAAAGAGCATCCCTAACAGCATTTTGGCAGCTTCCCCTGTTCTGCCTTAATGCTGCTGGCAATAAACTTCAGGTGGGCCTCCTACACTCAGTGTAATTCAGCTGGGTGTAAAAAGTTGACCACCAGTAAGCTAGCCACCACAGTAAGATTATGTAATCTTAGTTATGTTGCATATAACTGTCCAATATTATCAAAGTGAAATCTTAAAATATTAGTGCAGCTGTTCATCTTATAAAACTTTTGTTTAATTCAGCTAACATTTATTGTCAATCATATTCCATTCACCTATTTGTGCTTTACTTTATATATATATATATATATATATATATATATATATATATATATATGTGTGTGTGTGTGTGTGTGTGTGTGTGTGAAAATACTTAAATAAGAACAGAAGCCCCTGCTGTACTTGCTGCTCCCCATTTGTTGTTCTTTCTGGAAGTGCTAACAAAGAGGGGCAGAGGGAAAGAGTAATTAAAGCACTCATTCAGAAAACTTTCCTGTCAGGAATCATTATAAATTTTTGGAGAAATTTCACTTTCTTTTTGGCATATGCTCTGTCCAACAGATGTATTTTTTATTTTTTAAAGACAATAAAAAATAATACTAAAAAAAATGGAATTGATACAGAATTTCAGCAAACAAAGTAATATGAATTCAACAGTATTTCTTGTATAATATGCATCCATTATGTAAGCATGATGGTTTGGATAATTGTGCTGTGGGTTTCTGCTGGTCTGCGGAAAGGCACAGTAAATGCTTAAATATTTTGGGATCGTTTTCAATTTCTTTCCTTTTTCTCTCTTCTTAATTTCTTGTAGCATTTTTTTCTTTTTTACTTTCTTTTTCCAAGTTTGCATGTGTGCATGTGCATGTGGTAATTTGAACAACTACAGTGAGGATAACACTATGCAGATAGGTTGTTAAAAATGGTCACCCCCCAATTTTAAATCTTTGTTATTTGTCATCTAGATGAATGGATGGATGGGTATGTTTGAAAGCTGCCTTCCATGAATAAATCTCTTCTGCGGGGAATTAGCAGGCAGGCCAAAGAGATTTTCTCCCAAATTATTTTTTTTAGCAGGAGTGGATGTAGACACTCCAACAGACTCTGGGCACAGTGACAGCTGTATCTGCAAAAAGGGGCCAATTTGTAGACCATCTGCCACCAGAGAGTTGAGCTACTTGAAGTAGTAATGGAAACATTTTGATTGTAACAGTCCATGTTCCAGCTACGAGCTGAGTTGAATGCTCCACACTGAGAGGCTGACAGGAATATCACGACATTGGGAAAGGCGAACTGGGTGGTGGTGTTGAACTGACTGGAAGCACTGTGGTAAAGGAAGCCATCCACATGGAGACATTCTCTTCTGGCAAATTTAGAAGGGTTCATACTTCTTATTAATTCACAGCCTTGTGGCTTATCCTTCAGAACTAAGTTTTCAAGACATCATCTTTGAGAATCAATTAAAAATGGGCTAGGAGATTTCTTTCCAAGTTTCAGCCTAGGGTGCCTGTAAGTAACAGCTTGAGAGAAAATTGCAGTCATTAGGTTGAAGTGGTAAAGGTTTTTTTTTTTTTTTAATTTCTATTTAATTCAAATTAAATTACATACAAAATAGACGGGGAACAGGGTTGATTATTGCTGAGAATTGTACTAAAGCTTCTGTTCAGTATTTCTGTGGATCAGTTATTTACACAGCACCAACAGAGTTAGACCTGTCATCGCCATTCCGTATAATCACCTTCACCCTGTCCCAGAACACCAGCACTATTGTAGAAAAGAGTCTGGGTATAGAGAAGGCAGGAAACGGACCCAGAGGCATGAAGAACCACAGGTAGGTATTACAAGTCTTGACAGAATAGATGAAACTTTCATTCTTCATTTCCAAGACTGGTTTTGTGAAAAGGAATTCTGTGCATGGTTAATGATACCTATAATTATAAAGTGAATTAAGGAATTGACTATTTTCATTTGTATTTCTCTACCAGCTTCTATGAGAGTAGGCAAAGTAGTTGCTTTAATATTATTCCCTCCATTCATATTATTTTCTGTTCCTCATCATTTATGGCAATCCATGCTTTTGATCTATATATGGATTTTTTTCTTATACACACCACTCAGAGTTATTTGTAAAACAGTTCTCTTTCTTCAACTTCCACTTGTTTCCTTCCTTCCTCTTTTTTTAATACTTTTTTTTTTTTTTTACTTTTGGAAGCAGGTTTTATTAGTTTCTTGTTGCTTGGCACGGTAAATCACCACAAACTTAACATTTTAAAATACCACAAGTGTTACACAGTTCTAAAGGCAGAAATTGTGAAACAAACGATAACACAGGGCTGGTTTCTGTGGAGACCCTTGGGAGAATGCTGCCTTTCCTTTTCCAACTCGTAGAGGCGTCTGCACACCTGGGCTTGTTGCTCCGCTCCAGCCAGTGACAGTGGCAACACCACGATCCCTTGCCCATGTCTCCATCTTTATTAAGAATGTTGTGATTCCCTGAGCTCAGGATCATTTCTTTATCTCAAGATCCTTAATTTAGTAAGAGCTGCAATGTCTGATTTGTCCTGTAAGGTAACAACTCAGGGATTAGTCCTTGGGACGGTGAATAGGATTACATGACATATGCATAGAGAGCACTAAATGATCATTTCATAATTCGAGAATTTGCACCATAATTCCTTCCCTTGTGTTTTGACAGAGGCTAAAATGCTGGGTACAATCGTAGGCAGTATGCTGTTAAAAATGGTAGAAAGTGATTCAGTGATGCTTTTATACACGAATCTTACCGAACTGTATTGCTAAACATAGAAGAAACACGGTCTTTCTTTTCCAGAAGCTTAAAATCAACCCTAAGTAAGAAGCCATACAAACAAGTTATTATAAGGTAGAATGATGTGGTGGCACAAATATATCAGAAAAAAAAAAGGTTAGAAAGGCCATTGCCAGGGGTTTTCAGAAAGATTTTGCATTTATTTCTAAGTCAATACTTACATGGTTCTTTCTTTTGTAGCAAGAATCAAACCTAGAAACTCATACTTGCGAGTCAGGCACTGTGCCATTAATCTATATAATTTCAGATTTTTAAAAATATTTTTATTCTCTTTTAAAATAAAAAGTGTATATAATTCATTGAATACTCCCAACAACCTTCTGAAATTTCAATTACTTTATTGCAATTTTAAATGAAGAAATGGACATAAAAATAGATTTAAAAATGAATGAGGTGAAGCCTAGCCCCTGGTGTCGCCCCGTAAGGCCACTCAGATCCCCGCGCCATCTCGTCTGATAGCGTGGCACCGGGACCAAGCCCAGTCCCCGGACTTGGCACGTCACCCCGAACTCCAGCCTGGACGCAACCGCCATCCTGACTGGGGCAACCAGCAGACTTTGCCCTGGTCCATTTGCGGACTGATCAACAACCTGAGCTCAGATTCCACCCATCTTCCAGACCAGGGCTCACACTGGCCAGGTAAGAACTCTCTCAGCTCAAATACCTCCTCCCAATTGGACAACTGCCCAAACTCCAACTACAGCTGTATTTCCCACATGGCCACCCACTATACCCACACGGCCGACCACCGTTCCAACACATGGGACCTTGTAGTAGCCCGCTGACTGAGCTGCCAATTACAGCCAGACACCTCTGGAAGGGAACAAGCTTGGTGGATCCAGACCCCAATTTCCACAGGTGCTAACTGTATAAGTTCACCAAGGCACAGAGATCACTGCTATAAAAAAATGATAAAGAGAAGGAGCAACATCCAATCCCAGATCCTGAGTCCACACAAAACAAATACAGGAAACACTACCATGGAAGTAAATGGGAATCATGCAGAGGAAATCTCTGAATCAGTAGCAGCTGAGGTTAAAAGGCAAGTGCAGAAATGTATAGAACAACTCAGATCTGAGATAACATGTGAAGTAAAAAAAGAAAGGTATGAAAAAATAGATGCTGAAGTGCAAAAACAACTGCAGAGACATATAGAAGGGACAAGAGCAGAAATAACCTCTGAAGTTAAAAAAAAAAGACCTCTCTAAATTAATAGCATCTAAAGTAGGGGAATAACTACAGAAAGGTACAGAGGAGAACAGAGCAGAAATAATGTGCGAACTAGAGAGAGAAAGAATAACCATAATGAGAGACTTCAGTACTATTAAAGAAGACATTGATAAAAAATTAGAGAATAGAAAAATGATGGAGCCCCTGAATGAACAATATAGGAAAGAAATAGATCACATGAAAAAATTTCAAAGAGATATACAAGAAAATAAAATCTCAAACACAAGCTGGAAAAACCGTGTGAAACAAAGTGAAGATAGACTCTCAGATCTTGAAGACGCAGTCACAGCTAATGAAAACATAAGAAAAGATCTCTTACAAACAAGTAGGATGCAAGAAAAAGCAATTCAACATCTGCAAGATGATGGAAAAATGAACAACGTGAGATTAATAGGAATCAACGAGAAAGAAGGAGTCAATACAAAGGATATAAAAAGAATATGAGAAGAAGTGATAGCAGAAAACTTCCCAAATATGAAAAAAAACAATTGGACATACAGTAACTGAAGCATACAGAACCCCAAATAACATCAACCTGACTAAAAACACGTCCAGATATATAATAATCAAGATTCCAGAAATTCAGCAGAAAAAAACAGCGTACTAAAAGCTGCTAGAGAAAAGAAACAAATCACAACCCATCAGAATAACAGCAAATTTCTCTTCACAAACCATGGAATCAAGAAAAGTAAGGAGTAGAGTGCTTCAAGTCCTCCATGAAAACAAATTTCAACCCAGACTACTATACCCTGCAAAGCTCTCTTTCAAGTATGAAGGAGAAGTGAAATACTTCCATGACTAGGAGCAACTAAAGAATTTCATAACGTCAAAATCAACCCTACACAGCATACTAAAAAATATTTTAGAGAGGGACCAAAATGACTCAAACTCAAACAATGAGAACAGAAAGATCTCACCAAATATGCTATTCAGTCAAACACAGGAGAAAAAGAGGTAAACAGTAGTAAGTAAACATCATGTCAAACGTAAGTCAACATATTTCAATTATAACCATCAATGTAAATGAACTCAGTTCTCCAATTAAAAGAAATAGACTGGCAGAATGCATAAGGAAGCAAAATCCAACAATATGTTGTCTACAAGAAATGCACTTAACTCATAAAGAAACTCATAGACTAAAAGTGAAAGGATGGAAAAAAATACTACATTTTCCAGCACCTCAAAAAAAAGCAGGGGTAGCAAACCTGTTTGCAGACAGTCTAAACTTCAAACCAAGACTGATCAAACGAAATAAAGAAATCCACTACATATTGATCAGGGGAAAACTTCAAGATGAAGAGGTGACACTAATAAATATGTATGCACCCAGCACAGGAGCAGCAAGTTATATATGACAAACCTTAATGGACATGAAAAATCTAGTATCCAATACCACAATCTTAACAGGAGACCTCAACATCCCCTTATCTGAAAAAGATACGTCAAGCAAACAACAACTCAGCAAAGAAGTAGGAGAGCTGATCTAGAACTTGAAACAACTGGAATTAGTGGACATACACAGAGTGTTCCACCCAACTACTTCAGAATACACTTTTTTTGAGCTGCACATGGGAGGTTTTCTAAAATAGATCACATATTAGTACATAGGTCATGCTTAAGTATATGCAAGAAAACACAAATTATCCCATGCATATTTTCTGACCACAGTGCAATCAAATTGGAAATAAATGACAACAGAAACCCCAAGAACTCCAAAAATACATGGAAATTAAACAACACTCTTCTCAACAACCAGTGGGTTACAGATGAAATTAAACAAGAAATTAAACAATATCTTGAATTTAATGAAAATTCAAACACAACCTACCAAAATTTATGGGACGCAATGAAAGCAGTTCTTAGAGGGAAATTTATAGCTCTGAATTCACACATTAAGAAAACAGGATGGGAACAAATAAATATTCTCCTGGAGCACCTCAATCGACTAGAAATAGAAGAGCAAACAAAACTGAAAGCCCAAAGACGGGAGGAAATTATAAAGATTAGAGCAGAGATTAATTCAATTGAGACAAAGAAAACAATACAAAGAATTAATGAATCCAAAAGCTGGTTCTTTGAAAGATTAAATAAAATTGATAAGCCTCTAGCTAACCTCATCAGAAAGAGGAAAGAAAAGACTCAAATTCAAGCAATAAGGAATGAAAAAGGTGAAATTACTACAGACACAGCAGAGATTCAGAGAATAATAAATAACTACGCTCAGAATCTTTACTCTCACAAAATTGAAGCCACATATGAAATGGACAGATTCCTAGACAGGTATAAATTACCAAAACTTAATCAAGAAGATATTAAAATTCTCAACAACCCAATAAGAGCCAATGAAATACAAAATGTAATAAAAATCCTACCAACAAAGAAAAGTCCAGGACCTCATGGATTCACTACTGAATTCTACAAGAAATTTATAGAAGACTTAATCCCAACACTCCTCAAACTCTTCAATGAGATTGAAAAAGAAGCAATCCTTCCAAAATCATTCCTAGAGGCAAGTATCACACTGATACCAAAACCAAAGAGAGATGCAACTAAAAATGAAAACTACAGGCCTATTTCTGTGATGAACATAGATGCAAAAATCCTCAATAAAATCCTCGCCTATAGAACACAACTAATCATCAAGAAGATTATACACCATGACCAGGTAGGATTCATCCCAGAGATGCAAGGATGGTTCAATATATGCAAAGCTACTAGTGCAATACACTATATCAATAGAGCCAAAGCCATAGATCACATGATCATCTCAATTGATGCAGAAAAGACCTTTGACAAAATCCAACACTCATTCATGTTGAAAGCCCTACAGAAAATTGGGATAGAGGGCCTCTACCTCAACCTGATAAAAGCCATCTACAGCAATCCAACAGCTAGCATAATTCTAAATGGGAAAAACTGGTCTTTTACTCTGAAATCTCGCACAAGACAAGGATGTCCTCTATCACCACTCCTATTCAGTATAGTTCTAAAATCATTAGCTACAGCCATTAGACAAGAAAGAGAAATAAAAGGAATAACAATAGGTAAAGAAGAAGTAAAACTATTACTATTTACAGATGACATGATAATCTACTTGGAAGATCCAAAGAACTCCACTACGAAGCTACTAGATTTAATACACAAATTCAGTAGCATAGCAGGTTATAAAGTCAACACACAAAAGTCAGTGGCATCCCTCTACACAGATAACAAACACTTGAGAGAGAAATTAGAGAAGCCGTGCCTCTTATGATAGCCCACCACAAAAATGAAATACTTACGGATTAACCTAACTAAAGAAATAAAAATCTTTTTCAATGAAAATTACATTATTCTGAAAAAAGAGATCCTCGAAGATTTCAGAAAATGTAAAGATATTCCCCGCTCCTGGATAGGAAGAACCAACATTGATAAAATGGCCAGACTCCCTAAATTGTTATACAGATTTAATGAAATTCCTATCCAGATACCATCAACATACCTCACAGACCTGGAGAAATCATTCCTAAAATTTATTTGGAACCAAAAAAGACACAGAATTGCAAAGAAAATTCTGGGCAACAAAGGTATGGCAGGAGGCATTACAATTCCTGACCTGAAGTTATACTACAAAGCTACAGTAATAAAATCAGCATGGTATCAGCAAAAGAATAGACCTGAGGATCAGTAGAATAGACTAGAGGATGGTCAACCAAATACAAACACACTCAGCCACCTCATTTTTGACAAAGGGGCCAAACACATTTACTGGAAGAAAGATAGCCTCTTTAACAAATGGTGCTGAAAAAACTGGTTCTCTACATGCCGACAACTAAAACTTGACCCTAGTCTATTACCAGGCACTAGACTAAAGTCGAAATGGATTAAAGTTCTAAATATTAAAAGTGAAACATTAAATCTCCTGGAAGAGCAAGTGTGAGGAAATCTTGAAGACATCAGAGTAGGCAAAAAGTTCATGGACAGAAATCAAATTGCATGTTTAACACTTGAAAGCATTAACAAACGGGACCTCCTCCTGCTAAGAAGTTTCTGCATGTCAAAGAAAATTACCAACAGAGTGAAAGGACAACCCAAAAATTTCAAAAAGATTTTAACTAATAAATATTCAGACAGAGGTCTTCTATCTAGAATCTACAAAGATCTAAAAACCATCAGGGTTCCAAAATTCAAAGACCCAATCCAGAAATGGGCATCTGAGATGAACACACACTTCTCAGAGAAAGAAATGCAGCAAGCCTACAAATACATGAAGAAATGCTCGACGTCGCTAGCCACTCATGAAATGCAAATGAAAACAACACTTAGATACCATCTCCCTCAAGAAAGAATGGCTGTCATAAAGAAATCAACCAGCAACAAATGCTGGAGAGGCTGTGGGGAAAAGGAACCCTTCTCCACTGCTGGTGAGAATGCAGATTGGTGCAACCATTATGAAAAGCAGTGTGGAGGATCCTTCCAAAACTAGAATTGGAAGTCCCATTCAATCTAGCTATCCCCCTACTGGGAATTTTCCCAGAAGAACTGAAAACATCATACCATAGTGATATCTGTGCACCTATGTTTACAGCAGCCCAATTTGTAATAGCCAAATCTTGGAAACAACCAAAATGGCGATCATTTGAAGAATAGTTGAAAAAGATGTGGTATTTTTATATAATGGAATATTACTCAGCTATAAAGAATAAGCTGGAAAACTTCATATATAAATGGGTGTATATTGAACATGTACTCATTAGTGAAGTAAAACAGACCTACATATGTAAATATCATATAGTCTCCCTAATATAAGAACTCTAAAGAAGAAATAAAAACTTAAGGGCATAACACAGCTGAATGTGTTATGGAGTAAACAATGAAGTGACTGGAAGCAGATAAAAGAGGAAACATATCAGGAGCAAAACCCTGCACTTATGTACACAGGATGAATAAGATTTTGGTCCTAAGAACATTCAAAAGGATGCATGTCACTCTCATCTTTTTGGAATGCATGTCACTCTCATCTTTTTCATGTGTACTGCTTCCAATGTAAACTCAATTATTGTTATACTGTTTCTCAAGAGTATTAGTTGTCCAGATACCATAGGCTTGAGAGGCTACATTTTACATTTCCTTAAATTTCCAAATATCTATGTAAAAATTGTATAACTGCTTATATCACATTCTATGGAGCATTATTACAATATCAATGATTGTCAGAAAATAGCAATTTCAAGCTAAGTCAAAGATTTTTGATATTCAGAAAGCAAGTGATGATAAGCTCAATTACCTATGTTATAGAGACCATGAAGCTTTTCTGTTAGAGGGTAGAGAATTGGACAAAAAATTGGAGACAAAAAAATGGAGAAAAAGAAGGATTATGAGGATAGCCAGTATTTTGGCCCTAGCCCTTCAAGGTCAGTAAGGACCAGGACTTAAGAGAACCTTTGCTGTAATATCCTATAACTCAGAGGTGTCCCAAATTTTCTGGTCAAGGAGATTGTGGGACCTCAGAGTAAAGGGATAAATGAACTATCGTGTGTCTAAGGAGAGTCACCCAGAGAAAAGCATTCTCTCAGGCTTTCACAGAAAGCAAACTGGCCAAGCAATGGCCAAGACTCATCCCAAAGGCTCATACTGACAACAGTTCTACAAAGCACTGTATATGGTTCCAAAGTGAATCCTGAGGGGATTTGACCTTGGAAGATACAAAAGATGAATGTTTTGTTGTATAGGTCTTGCTTTGACTTGCCCTTGATCACCCAGCATAAAAGCTTAATTGCGAGGCATGAAACGCAGAGCTAGATTGGTGAGATGAGCTGTAGAAGGCTTGGATCAATAGCCTCCAACATTGCAAGTTTTACTGGTGGCCCACTGTAATTGTGCATCTACTTCCTGTTAATTCAAAGATAATTTTTTTTCTTTCCTTAGCAACATCAATAGGAAGGTGGGTCATGCCCACACACTGTGCTCTGTATAACTATTGTGAGGACAATATACAATGTGTCAACTGTTAAAAAAGAAAAGGAGGGAAAAAAAAAGAACGTTTATTGGAAAATAAATAAATAAATAAGATTATAAACGTAAAAAAAAAAAAAAAAAAGAGGTGATTTTCCTACAAAGAGGACTAACCCTAGGCAATTTAGCTGCCCATTCTCCATTTTAACCACATATTAAGAAATCTACCAGGCACAGGAACCAGAGTTCAATCCCTGGTGTGCTATACCTGCTCAACCAGGGTGAACTGAGATGGCAATTGAGACTGGGTGTAGTGGCAGGTGCCTATAATCCCAGTGCTTGGGAGGCTGAAAACAGGAGGATCACCAACAGTCCAATCTGTATAGCAAAACCCTGTAGACCCTGTACTAAACTTAAAGAAAGAAGATATCTGTACCAAGTCCTTTTAAGTACTATCGTAAAAAGTTTACAGTTGGAGAAGACATTTGCCTTGGTGTCCGAAACTGGTTATCTAAGGGATAAGGAAGAAAAGAAGAGGCATGTTTTCAGATGACTGTCATTGCTTAATTATTTAAAAACATTGACGATTAACTGTGTTGTTTTGCACACATATATTTATAGAGGAGTAATGAGAAAAATTGATGTCTGGCATCTATCAAATTGATCGTAGTAAAAGAGACCTTGCCACTACGTTCCCTGCAGAACAATCCCCAGTAGCACAGCTGTTCCTTCCATTCTGCCACCCTCAGAAGCAGTTGTTGAAGTTGACTTTTGGGAGTATTTTTAGTCATGTTGTCTGGTTGCCTCTATGTCCCAAATCATTTTGAAATGTTTATCTTTCATGGTAATTTTAACTTTGGGGGAGAGCCAGAAATGACACAGTGCCAGATCTGCTGAATAAGGTTGATGATGACACCCTGTATTATTTTACTTGACAGAAATTTCCGTAAGGCATTTTTGAAGAAAGGGGGAGTCTGCTAAGAGGGACCAGTGGCAATGAGTCTTTTGTTCTAATAAATTATATTTAATTTAAGCATTCACATATGTCGTTGTCATATCTTATTTTCTCCTTTCTAAGGTTCAGCTTCTTTACCTTTAAGATGGAGACAAAAACAAACATTTTCTTTTTCAAACAGTTGTAAGTATTAAATTGAGAGAGTATATTAAATCAGTTTGTATAAAACCTGGTTCTTATTAATTACTAAATAATTGTTTAAAAATTTTTATACTACTACTGTATTGTCTAGTCATCAAATTTTTATGTTGAAGTAATAAAGTAGGGATTTTGTCTTAAGGCATTTATAATACTGCAAATTAAGAGCTAGACGTGATGACACGTGCCTGCAGTCCCAACACTCAGGAAGGTGGGGCTTGAAGATTGCTGCAATTTTCAGGCCAGCATAGGCTATGCAGTGGCTTCAAGGTGAGTCTGAACTACCTAATAACACTTTGTATCATAGTTTGGGGATTTTCACGAGGAAACAATACCATACCGGACACTTACGTACAAAAAGAGTGCAGGACATCTGTCCATACAATAAAGACCAAAGAATCCAGGCGAGTGTCTGGATCCCATAACAATGTCCTTCTTGAGTTCAGCTGAGGATCAAGAGCCCATGATAACATCGCATGCAGGTCTGTTTCATGGATATATGCTGGGAAGGCACACAAGTCAGTGGTGGAACCTAAAAAGTCTGTGCCAGCAGGCTGAAAGATCTGAATTGGAGCTAGGAAGCAACACAGAAGGTAAGAACTAGAGCCCCCCCAAAAAGTTCCACAGCTATTCTCAGCACAGCTGAGTTCCCATCAGGAAAGCCAATGCAACAAGCTTCTTCAGGAGGCTAAGCAGTGCAACACTTTCCCAATGCTCAAATTGAGAATCCCCAAGCTCCCCTGATGTGAACCCATAGCCATTCTGAGCAGCAACAAGGTAATGGGCTCCTTTTATGAGACCAGCTGAGTTCATCAGAAACTCCAGCATGACAAGCTCCTCCAGGAAATCCAACAACTCCTTACAGCTTCCAAATGGCTTTTCCAGTTCTGCCTCATGCTTCTGGCACAAGCACTCACTTGGCTTCCCACCCCCAGCACCATGATGGTTTAGTTCAGCTGGGTTTTATGAGTTGACTACCAGTCGTTATTCCACTATAATCTCTACCTAGTCAACTTTATAGCCATCTGCATTTCCTTAATCCATAGACACCAGTGGCAGACTTTTGAAAGCTAACATGTCTATTGAAATTTACATTAATTTATCAATTACATATATATAACTCTTACTGCACTCATTCCCACACCAAAAGCAAAATATTTAAATGGTGCCAAAATGCAAGGTTAAAACCCAATACTTTGCTTAGTTAACCTGATTAAATGCATACATAAAAATGACATTAAAATTATATTAAAAGAACTACTGCAATTACAGCCCTAGCTTCCTATTAAATTTTACAATGCATGACAAGACTAAAAAAGGGCATTTCCTGGAATTTATACACACTCCTATGTTTGGGAGAAATGCTTCAATTCATTTTTTCATTGTCTTGTTCTTATGAATCATGCTCCTCTGTTTCGTCCTTTCAATTCACAACTCCACTAGGGCTTCCCTTCTGGCCAAATGTTTCATGTAACCATACTGGCTCTTTGCTCTCAATTTCAAACAGATCCAGCCAAAACTTCTCAATGGTAACCATCCCACCTTCCCAAACATAGACTGCACTGACATTTTTCTTTTTCCACCCCAATAATATATCTAAACACAAGCAAAATACAGACCAAATTTCTGCCAAAGCACAATATATCACCTGGGTCCAGCAGCCAATGCAGTTCTTCTCAGTGGAAGCCTCCTGAGCTTCATGTTAACCTGCAGCATTTCTATCAGTACTCTGATTTTCCAGGCTCCAACCAGTTGCCAATATAGTTCACAGCATAAAGGGACTGCCCCTTTGCTTGGTATCTTAAAACATTTCCAAATTAATTCCAAAAGTTTTCAAGTCACGTCACAGGCAGCATCATAATAATCACTCCGTTCTCATAACAAATTCTGTCTCAAATACTTTTCCTTCACTGCTGGGACAAACACCTGATACCCCAAATTAATGAGAGAAAGGTTTAGGTGACTCATAGTTTGTGGAGCATTCAGTCCACACTTGGCTGGCTCCAAGGCAGAGTGGCACATGGCAGAGGGCAGCAGTTCATGGTAGCAGAAAACAGCAAACACAAGCGCAAGAAGGGAGGAACCGCAGAGAGCAACCTGTTTCCCTGCCTTAAACTGTGTGCAGGCTCCCCACCAGCCCACGCTGGGTATAGTGCTCACACCCAGAATCCCAGCATTTGGCCGTGAATCAATCATGAACTCTAGAAGCCAGTGCTATGACTGCATGAGGCTGTGTGAGCAGCTTAAACACAAACCATAGCACCTTGTCTCAAGATAAAAACAAACAGACAACAAGAAAAAAGTCCTCAAAAAGAAAATATTGTAAATTAAATATTTTCATGGTTAAGATTTGGGGGCAATGACTAGGAGGCAGCAAGGCATAATAACAGAATATATTTTTTATTAAAACCACCTGATTTAATATTCCAATTCCAGGTCTTAAACTTATAACTATGTAAGTCTGAGTATGTCTCTTAATTCTACAATTTTTTGTTGGTATCTAATGACTAACATGAATAACAATACCAGCAAGAGATACTCATAATTTATGAGACCCTGTTACAATGCCATAGAAGTTGTGGAAAATAAATATAATTTGTATTTACTTATAAGTGGGGTCATACTCTAATTGGATTTCTATTATTGTTTAATAAAGTGTTATTATGATAACAGCTTCAATAGTCAGACAGTTAACCAAGAATTAGCATATTAATCTTTGATCAAGAATTCACTAGAAGTTTGAAAATATAATTTAGTTATTTTGTATTGGGCTACATAACTGAAAAAAAAGCTGACTATGTCTCACTGGTAATTTTACAGCTGAGGAGCTTGTGCCTGAATTGGCCCCTTTGGCTTCATAAACTGAAGGAAATATGTATGCAATTATGATAAAAAAAGAGTTGTGGATTTTGTACATATATATACATATAAAATGTAATTAATAATTACTGACTGAATCAGACACATCAGTTTGGAAAGTTTAAAACAGTTTCTTGCACCAGTTCTTGGATCAATAGTTATAGAAATTACACTTACATTAGTTATTCAGGTTACACTGTCTAGAGCTGCGGAGATAGCTCAGTGGCCTGAACACACCTGCTTAGGCAAGCATAGGGACCAGGGTGCGATCCCTGCACCACATGCTACACAGGCTCCAACCCCAGGCATGCTGAGCCAGCCACCAAGATGGGGTGTCGTGGTGCACACCTGTTATCCTAGAGCTCAGGAAGCTGAAAACAAGAGGATCCCTACAAGTCGGAGCTGGGTAGTGAGCCTCTGTACCAAATGGATTTTTTTAAAAAAAGTTATGCTGTTTAATAGGACGACAATTTTATTAAATTACTTGGTAGATCAAACGTTTTCAATATTGGTAAATAACTGATTTTATAACTGCAAATGAGTCAGAAAATGTAAGGCATCTATTCAAGCAGTATCAGCATTAAATATACAGCCTCCTGTATATCAATAATTTCATCAAGCATTTTTGAGGACATTTAGAGTGAAACACTGTGTAAGATCATATTTGAAAGAGTGAAACTTACATTTAATTTTCAAAAATGAACTTTCCAATGTCTAAGAAAAGTTTGAAAAACATGCTCAGATCATGTAATTAGCAATTGGTAGATCTGGGACTTGACTGGCGGATCATATATCTAATTGTTAATTATCATTTTAGACTACTCATTCTCCTTTAATATCTTTTACATAAATACAGGAAATAGTATTACTATAGCTAATCTCAAAAATATCTGCTCTTATATGCAAGTCCAAATATTACTTTTATTGGGCCCGGCAGGATGGCTCAGTGGTCTAAGCCGCCTGCTTAGGAAAGCTCGGGCGGCTGCAGGGACCGCGGTTCCTTCCCCGGCACCACATGCTGTGCCAGCCCTCCCCTCAGGGCAGGCTGAGCCGGCCACAAAAAAAATAAAAGTTCTGAAACAAGAAATAAAATTAAAAAAATATATTACTTTTATTTCCTTAAACACATTATATGATGCTCTATAACCCTAGTTTTTCTAACTTCATCAGAGCTGAGATTACTTGACCATTGTTATAGGCTGGACACTTGTGCCTCTGTGGCTTTCCTGATCACTGGGGTCCCATTTTATCTTTTTTGCTTTCTTGTCTGAAAAAATTAACTGTTCTGTGAGCTTTTTAAAAGAGATAAGAACTTCCACTATGTTAAAACCACACAGTATATGCCATCTTATAATGTACACTTTAGCATCTGTATTAAAGGCATTGAAGAACCCAAGAGTAAGAAAACTTCTTCAATTATATCCATCAATATTAATCAAGAAAAGTCTGCCTACTAAGTTACATTTTTTTGGAATACCTATTAAGAACTTTGAGAAGGTAAATGGTCAGATTAAAAGCTAAAAAAGTCATCTTTTGTCTCCCAGCTGCCATAAATATTTTTCTTTCTGTAAGAATATACAAGTTTAATTCCTAATAAAAAAATCTTACAAAGAATGTTTTGAGCATAGCAGTAACATAGGTATGTAACATAAGAATTATTTTTATGTAATGTAAGAATGATTGCTATGTGATACAAACCTACCAATGTGAGAGCAGAGCTTTTATCACAATGTCAAAGACAAAAACAAATATGCCCTGGAAGTCATCATATATGTACTTTATGCACTTTCATGCACTTCAGAGCACAAAATAACTCAGAAGTCCTGCCTATTCTCTAAATCCCCATAAAGTTTATGATCTGAACATGATGACTAGATATATCTTGATTTTTTTCTTAAATTTTATTTATTTATTTATTTATTTATTTATTTATTTATTTTTGGCGGAACCGAGGATTGAACTCAGGACCTTGCACTTGCCAGGCAGGCAATTTTGCCTCTGATCTATCTCCCCAGCCCCCTCTTGATTTGTTTTTGACATTATTTTTCCTGATTTAAAGATCCATCAATTAAGATCCCATTTACCTACTTGCAATACAATGTACATACAATGATGAATGTACTCTCTCTTAATTAGAGAATGATAAAAATAAAACATAGAGTCACTTATTTGGAGAAAATCTACTATCCACGTTGCATATGTTGCAAAATGTACTGCAATAGGCTATGGAATATATTACAGTTAGATGGTAGCTTTCCAGTGCTTAAACCCTCACCAGTCCTTTTCTTGGACTTTCCCCTCTGGGTACACCTGACTTTCAGGTTTGCCAAATCTAAACAAAGAATTCAAGTATATAAGATTCCAAAGAGTCCTTATTTCAGGATCAGAATTAATACTTTTTTACATTTCCTAGATTTTTTATGCTTTGCTGCTTTATATCTGTTTTCCTGTCATGTTCTATTTGTCATTTGTGTGTGTGTGTGTGTGTGTGTGTGAGCTGAGCCAATCATATTTCAGTGGGTGTGATTCATGAAACCGTCACCATCTGAAGATATTCATGTTCTAATTCTCAGAACTTGAGGAGATTAACTTGCAAGATAAAAAATGATTTGCAAAAGGGGTTTAGGAAAGTGCTGAGTGATGTGAAGATTAGCCTAGACTTTGCAGATGAGTCTAATGTTACATAGCTTCTTATTCTATATGAGACCGAGTAGCAGAAACTGAATCAGAGAATGAGATGGGTGTGTCAATAAAATCAGAAGCCAAGGGGTAGAGGATGCAAGACTGAAAGTGTGAATAGAGTGAAAATTTAGAGAAGTAGAAATATGGACGCTGCCTGGAATATTCCCAAAGAGATGCATCTTGTGGATACCCCACTTTCCACTTAGCAATATTTTAGATATCTTATTACATAAACATATGTTATTTGAAGCTACTACAACTGTAGCAATTTGTTAGAATGATAATAGGAAATGAGTAGCAATTTTACTAGAAAAAGAGGGCTATGCCAGTAACAAATACCTACAGCTCTGGTGTTACTTGTACGCTAGAAAAATGATTGTAGAGTATTAAATAGCATAATAGAGCAGGTTAGGATGGCTTTGAAAAGATTGGTGGTTATGTAGTACATGCTTAAGGACTCAGGAGGAAATGATGAGCGTGGCAAAGAAAATACATGTCACCTTAGGGAATACATAAATGGTCAGAACAAGACTGTTGGTAGCAAACGAGAAATTTAAAATATTGCTTAGGGTCTCATATGAGATTAAGAGGATGCTAGAAATAACTGCAGGAAATAGAGTTCTTGACATATAGTGTTCTGGAAAGGCAGGAAATGTAGCCAAATTGCATCTTCCTATTGCTTGGAAAGCAAAATTTATCAATGGCAATATTGAATATTTTGCTGAATAGTTCAAGAAAAGTGCTAAAGGTGTATCATGGCTCTTTATTGGTCCCCATAGTAAAATATAAGTGGAAAGAAAGTTGAGAATAATACTGTTAAAGAGAAACTGGGATTTGCTGATTTTACAAATACACAGTCTCTTCAGATTGGAAGGGAGTGACATATGGAGAGTCTCTGTAAGGCAAGCTCCTCCATAGAGAAATTCAGGAAAGTGGCTGATCCCCATTGCCTTAGGAGGGATGAACAGCTGCTGTGTTGAGGCATAGGGAGTAACCTCAAGAGATGAGACTAGGACCCTGGACCTCCTCTCCAGTCCCATAAGAAAGACTGAAATACCAAGGAAAGCACACAGGAGGAACACATCATGATGTAAATGTGCACAAGCGCATGGCAAGCTAACAGCTAGTCTGGCAATTTGAAACTATCTCAAACCAGACGAAAGCTGATTTTGACTAAAAACAATTACAAGAGAAACTATTGTCAGTTATCAAAGTGTTGGGAACGGGGAGATAAAACTTAGCTATTTTCTTATTGTTCATGAAGGAGAGATAACCACAGGAGCATAGTCACTGGCCCAGAGTATGACACCTAGCACTTTACAGTCAATGGAAATCACACAATGGAATTTGAAATCTTTAAGATATTGCTTTTGTTTTTTACTAAAACTTCTGCTTTTCTTTTCTTTTTTTTTTTTAATGTATTTGTGACTTGAACTCTATTTTTGTTTTACCACTGTATTTTAGGAGATGGCATGTTTTCTTGTATCATAATTCTTTCTTATGCAAATGTGATGTTTTAATGACTATAAGCAAGAAAATAGAATTGTGTTCCTTTTGCAGACTGAAGACAATTAAATATTTAGCTACAGTTTCCCACACAATCATGAAACCATATCCACATGGAATAAAGTTCCTCACAAATAACTGATAGGTGATGAATACACACCAGGTTTTACCAAAGCAAAACACAAAGTCACAATTGTTGAGGTTATTCATATTTAAAATTAGCATACTTTTTGCATTTAAACATTCCTGTAGAAGGTTATGATAAATTGCTTCTATTTGTAGATATTGCAAGGAAGGGATATTCCTTCCTTAATTGCTGTGGGTTGCTTTTGAGATAGGATCTTGCTATGGAGTTCAAGCTGGCCTTGAACTCACTATGTACCCTATGCAGGCCTCAAACTCCTGGCAATCCTCTTGCCTCAGTCTCCTGAGAGCTTAGATTACAGGCATACATGACCAAACCTAGATCCATTAACCATTTAAATAAACTCTTAAGTTTGAAATTATTGTATCCCATACTAAAATAACTTTAGACAAAAATGCCTTCATTTAGCAATTAGTTGGTTCTCTTAAAAATTTTGGGATTTCTTATATTTCTAAAGATGATTATAAATTTTGCTGTTAATGGGTTATACCCAGATTTTATCCACACATAAATTAAATGAATTATGTAATAGTATTTGAAATGTTCTCCAGAAAAAAAGTTCGAAGATGTGATTTAAAGACTTTGAATTGATTCCATAATGGACTGAGGCTTTTAAGATGTTGGAAAATGAAGATTGTATTTTGCAGTTGAGGTGGCTATTGATCTTCAGATATAAAAGTATAGACTGTGCTAGACAGAATGACTTCTCACATATGTCCACATTCTGATACCATGAACTTGTGATTATAATACTTTATCTAATAAAAAGGACTTTCAAATAGCAGTTAAGTCATCAATTTGTGATGAAAAGATTATCCTGAATATTATGATTGGGTCAACACAATCCTTGTAGGTAAAAGAAAGGGACGGGAGAGGCATAGCCAAAGAGCTCATACAAGGACAAAAGCAGTGGTTGAGATTACATGACTGACACATTGACCATTGTTTTTTAAGAAGAAAAAAGCTTCAAGCCAAGGAATTTGGATAGCACCTAAACTAGTATAGTCAAGACATGTGATTCTTCTTTAACCTTTGGAAAACAGCCTTTCTTACACTTTGATTTTCATCTGACAAGATGAAAACATTATTATTTTTCCTGCTGCATTTGACCCCTACTGAACCTGCATGTTATGGCTTGGGTCTGAATGTATTCCCATGAAGGACTCAAGCAGTCATGAATTGGGCTTCTTCACATGTGGATGGATTTAGAGTGTGTGCACTGAATTTGATCCATGGTGTGGTGGTGGGATCAAGGCACTGTGATTAAGGATGTGGGTGTTGCCACCTTAAATAGCCTGGATAAGATGTGGGGAATAGAAAGAGTTGTGTTCTTTCCAAGTTGCTTTTCCACCTTCCACCCACCATGAATAGTTTCTCCTCTGCAGTGCATATCTTCCTTGCCAACCTACCTTGGAGTGAGCAGATCGTTCACAGAGATCATTACACACTATGAGAAAATAAGCATTTCCTTCCTTTAACTTTGGGTGTTGGGTATTTTACGTGGGCAAGGAAGAAACTAAATACATTTGTGCTAGTTTAAGGCCACTAATTTTGTGGCAATTATTCATGCCTGTGCCTGTTATAAACTGGTATAGTGTCATAAGCTAGTCATGAGTAACTCCACTTTGTAAAACTGCCTCCACTTTGCTGGAAGTAGGTTAATAGCTAAACTTTGGTTCACACCTCCCCACACCATAAACCATGGAATATGCTAAACCTCTTAGAGACAAAATACAAGGTGTTCCAGCGCTCAAATTGAGAATGAGCTTAACCCCTACCCTAATTAAAACAAGACTTCCTGCCCCCAAACAATATCCTTGCCTTTGTTTAGTCCAAATTCTGTCCTTACTTTTGTTTAACCAAAACTTTGTACACCCCTCATAAGCTGACTCCACTCCCCTGCTCTGTAACAAACTTGGTGATTGCTGCATTATAAAACCTTGTTCTTTCTATGAACCCCGACCCTGGTCACCAATGCTCTCCCTAACTGCAGGCATTGCAGGTGCCAAGTGTCCTTCCTGTAACTCAAAATCTAAAATGTTAAGAAATCCAGCCATAGGCCCCCTTCCCCTGCCCCACTTCTGATGTTCTGGGATGTGCCCACCACAGCTATGCTGCAACCTTGACTACCTGTGCCTGACCGATTACACATGTAGCTTTGTTTCAGCTTGCTTCAAGGACTCTATGCTCTGTGCCCAAAAAACCTTGGCCCGGCCAGGGACACGTGATGACTCCCTCTCCCCATTTCTGCCTGCCTATAACACCAGGCCCCAGTTCAGGACACTTTATGACTCACCTTCCCTTTTCCACCCGCAGTCTTGTGCTTTTTCCCTTTAAAAATTATTTTTTTCACTTCGCCAAGCTGCTTCATTTACCTGATTCACAGGAGAATGTGGCCGCTGAGCTCAGCTAATAAAGCACTTCAAATTTTCCTTTTGCTTTTGGGTCCTTGTTTTCTTCACGTTGTGCAACAGTGCCCTGTTTTCTCTGTGCCATTTTGTGCGTTGAATGGACTTGGAAGGGAACCTATTTAAAGCATTTAACTAAAGGGCCAGCCAAGTAGCTCAGAGGATTAAAGCACCTGCAAGAAGGCACAGGGGCTGGGGTTCAATCCCTAGGCCTGCCTAGGCCTGCCTGGACCTGCTGTGCCAGCTCCATCTCCACCCCCAGGGCACACTGAGATGACAACTGAGGCTACAACTACACAGAGTGGTGTGTGCCTGTAATCCTAGCTTTAGGGAGGCTGTAAATAGGTGCAAATCAAATTAATGTTATGGACACAATACTGTCAGTTAAATGCTTTTTGAATTTTTTTTTATTTTTTGTGTTTCAGAGAATGGTATATAGCACCTTATAGACACACACAGAAAAATAATTCCCAAAGCATTTAACTGATAGTATTGTGTCCATAACATTAATTTCATTTGTGAAGCCAGGCTGTTTCAATACCCAATCATTTTTATTGCAATTTATATAATGCATTATTTTTAAATGTGGTATTTTTATGTAAAATAGTAATCTGTGTCATTATTTCAATACTATTTCAAATTATGTTAAATATTTTGTATCACTTTTAATATTATCTGATATATTAGAGCTCCTAATAAGCCAAAAAAGCACATCATATAAATGAAAATGTAACATTCATTTCTTACATAGTAATTTATTGCATCTTAGCCTAGTATCCTAAATGATACATAAAGGAAAGATTCCATAAAGAGGTGTACTTACACTTGCAGTCTTTCTTCAGGGTCCAAGTGGCAACTTCTAAATAAGTGGTGATTGGATGTTGGGAAATTTGCATGAATGTTACACGGTGATGATGTGTATTTTCTGATACTTGAGAAACAATTTATTATAATATTTTATGTTTTAGCTGATATTTGAGAAACAGTTGGTTATTCTAAGCCTACTGGTACCTAATTGTGTGAATTTTTTATATTTCCTTCTACCTCTATTTAGAAATTTCTCAAATACTTTCTAATTTTTAAAAAATATGTCATTAAATGTAATTAACAACAGGCAAATGCTCCAAACAATGCAAACTCCAACTTCTTTTCAATGTCACAAGTCCACCAGGTACTGACCTGTCTTTAAATTTGTCAAATGAACAACGTCACCAACTTTTCACCACTGTGTACCATTCGTGGTATATTTTCCCACATTCAGTCATCTTATATTTACAACTTGCCACTTGGACCTTGAACAAATGCTACATAAAGTACTCCTCTTTATGAATCATTCATTCATGTATCAGTTAGGATAAAACGTTAAAGTGCAAAAAGTCACTAACTATAGAAGAAATGAGTGTTAATTTTTCATTTAAAAGTGCTTTGTAGACTTGTTAGAGGCTCTAATCTGACTCACTTTAGATGGTAATGAAAGCATTTCCTGGAATATTTCTGGTTACTATTCCAGAAAGGAGACAAAATGAAGTATCACTTTCTCTCAGAATTCCAGATAACTGGCTCATATGTTTTTACAATGTAGGTTGGACAAAAAGGAGATTTGAATAAAACTGAGGGATAACATTTGTGATTACCACTGGAACAGCGAGATAGCTCAGCAGACTAAAGCGCCTGCTTAGGCAAGCTTAGGCAAGAGCAGGGACTACAGTTAGATCCCCAGCACCGCATGCCCTGCCACCCCACCCTCAGGGAGGGCTGAGCTGGTCACAGAGTGTGGGCACAGTGACGCATTCCTGTAATCCCGTCACTGTGAAGGCTGGAAAACAGGACGATCACTATGAGTCTGAGCTGTGTTGTGAGACCCTGTAACAACCAAATACATTTTTAAAAGATTTATGATTATCACATGTACTGTAGCAATGAAGCTATGATGCAAGTATATTTACTTTTCTAGTCAAAAAGGAGAAGCAGATTTTCTAAGCAGACTTATGTGCATAATTCATAGGTGCACAGAATTTTAATGATAAACTCATTGTTCTATCCGTGCTGGGCTTCCTTTTACAATATAGCTATTCTCATATTCCAAGAAGCTTAGAGAGACTCATTAGAACATCATTTTCATCCATTATAATGTTTATATAAAATGACAGTATTTGTCACACAATATCTTAATGCTTTAGAAAATGAAAGAGTTGACTACAGTTTTATCTCTGCTTATATCTATATGCAAGGGTTCTTGACTATCTTGTAAGATCATCCTCATATGAAAATTAGCTATATAATAGCTATTTTATATGTGAAAGCAAAGTCAATGATATAGCTATTCAGAATAGTGAAAAGGCAAAGTAGTGGTGCTTTAAGGACATGCTTTGTGGTTTCTATTTTAGAATGAGGACATAACGTCTGTCCCATAAGAATTGACACACATGTATCTAACTGATTTTTATGGCCTTGGATAGTGAGAAATAGATAAAGAGTTCCATTTTGAGCAATACTAGGTATACTATTGGAAATCATCTCAAGAGGCTTTAGAGAATTAATGTGTTGACAATATTTTTTTCAGATTTCACGTCAGTTTAAATATACACTTACACAAGTCATCTGATACTGGATATTGTAAAATGATAAAGAAAGAAGACTAATTAAGTCATAGAGAAGGTAAAGTGACTATGATTAGTAATTGATATCAGGTCTAAGGTTTACTATCTCGTTCAAGACATTTTATAGGCTTGTAGCAAGGAGAACATAGAACTTTGTGTACAATGTTCTGCTAGAATCTAAACGAAAGCAAGTTCTGGGAACAGTACCCAACCTGAGATCACTGCTGAGTGCAAGACTTATTAAGAATCCATGATTCTATAAAGCTTCAAAGAGAGGGTACAGAGAGGGTAATAAATGAACTAATGACAAGAACCTGTATGAGCGATTATCCTGTAACGATGCCTTAGTGACCCTCAAATAAATGCTTAATTTGTTTCTTGGCAGCATAACACTCTTGGAAGGCCTAAGGTGATGTGCGCAAAGTAATAGAGACAAAAAAATTGCTTTTTAATAGCTACACAATGAAGCCTGTAGGACTTTAAAACGTTGAGATAAACTTAAGTATTTCACACCGGTAATTTCCTATGAAGAATTCCAAAACCATAAGAGTAGTGCTATTGTAAAAATTTTGTCATCTATATATTTTTAAAAATATATATTTAATTTTCATACTTATTATAATATGTGGATACGCATAAGTTAAAGCTTGGTGGCTTATATCCCTAAACGTAATAGCACATTTTACTAAATTAATGGCTCATGGGTCCTAGTTTTAGGTAAAAATATAATATTTTAATTCCTAAACTGATTATGTTCTATACTTAACATCCTCTATAGTTCTTTTTCTTATTAGGATCTATTACCAAAGAATTTGCTTACTTAAAGAAGCAAAACTCTTTAAATTTTTATTCAACATATAAGTATGGAAAATTACATAAGATATTACAGACACTTGTATAATTTTGATTATAATTTGTCCCATGATTTTAGTTATGGTATTATCTATTAGTGTTTGAGAAAAAAATGCATCCCATTAGTTTGAATTAATGCACAACTAGAATGTGATAGATACATTAGTAAAGTCAGTATTTTGCAGAATAATTTTGAATCCATATATTAATTCTTTCCTATTGCCTATTAGTAAGAAGCTAAGCATTGTATAAGTGGCTTCCTTTGTTGGGACAAAAGAACCAGCTTTATACATAACCCTGATCTTTTCTAATCAACTTCACTGAACATGTTTGAAAGCTCGTTGTAGCTGTATCTAAGCCATCTTTTGCTTTTATCTTATGCCCTTTCTTTTTAGCTTTGCCACTTTCAAGTTCCTTGTGGTCCCTAGGGCCGAGAGTTACCTGGCTGGTGTCAGTCCTATACCTCAGGTTCTGCTGACACCAGTTCACATTAATTCTGGATTCTGCATTTCAGCTCAGATCTGTGAAGTTCTTATTCATGAGAAGATTTTCAAGGAAGGGCAAGAAAGTCAGGTGATTCAAGCAGCACCACCATAATTAGAAAGACGGCAAATTATAAAGTGAACTCAGATACCCATTGGGAAACAGGATGACTGAGTTGAGAGCTCAGTAATCCAGACAAGTGTTTCTAGAGTATCAGATCTCCATGTGGAAATCAACAATATAACCCATGTATATTTAGGGTCAAAAGTCTGACTTGGTAAAATTAATTAGTTGTAACTGTGCCCTGTGAGACAAAGTAAAGTAAATGAAGAGATCGATGAATAGTTCTGAAGCTATTTATAATTCAGAGATGGAAGGGCCAAAAGCTTACAAGCAGAGATTGTGAGGAAACTCCACTTTTAACTGAATCAGTGTTACTGCACATTGTTGAAAGAACCATAACAAAGAGATTACATTTACTTTGTATTTCACAACTAATATAATCTTTTTCATTATTCATCCTTTTTATTAGTATGTGCTTGCTATACACATTGACCACATCATAGAGAATTTGACTCAGTACATACTATACCTTAACATTTCTCATTCTCTTCTCCCTTTTCCCTTTCTCATTTATAAAAACCTTATTTCCTTTTTTTTATCCTTTGTTTTCAAAACCTGTTCCTCTTGCTTCCTACTTCCCCCCTCCTCCCAAGTTTCCCTATACACTTGAACAAGTTTTCCTACTTCCCTAAAATACAAATAAAATAAAATAAAATAAAGGATGTACAATAGAAGATAGATATTAAGAAGTGGGAAAACTTCTTCACAACTAATAGAATCTTAAGCTCATAATATTCAAATATAATAAAGGACATTTAAAAGAACATATACATTTGATTTAGTTAATATTATTATTATTTTTTTTGGGCAGGATTGGGGTTCAACTTCATGACCAGGCAGGCACTTATGCCACAAAGCTATCTCCCCAGCCCCTAATACCATTTTTATTAAAGTAACAAAATATGAAGTAGAGAAAATACAGAGTTTGTCACTGAGATGTCTTCTAGCATCCTTCAGGACATAACATATTCAACATTAATAGCAATCCAAATTAGTTTTGCCTCTTCACCAGTATAAGTTCTCCAAACAAACACAGTCAGCAAAATCACCTGTATACTCTGGGCCCAGTTGACACAAAATTAACCAAAACCTTCTGATCTAAAATTTGAAAACTTACCTTATATTTTTTCTGAAATTGTAGTTCAATAACATACAGTCATATTTACCTATTCAAAGAAATAATTTTTCTAGTTATTTCCTTTATCCCTAAAAGGTATGGCTATCAAGTAGAAAAAACACTTCTACTTTTTCAAAGGTTATTTTCTACTTTAACTAAAAAAGTCAATACAACAGCAAAAGTCTAACTACTGAGGACAAACAATGATAAAAGATAATCAAAGAATTTATTTAATTTCTTTCAATTATGATTATTCTGATAGTTATTTGTGAAGAAGAAATAGAACATTTTCAGTGCCTGGGCTCTGGTAGTACCTCAGGCATTACATTTTGTAGTGATTTTTACAAAACTGTATCTCATTGTACATTTTAAAACTTTTGCTGAACAAACATGTCCATCTTTTTTGGAGAAAAAGAACATTGCAGTGTTTTTAAATTTTTATTTTCAAGGAATTTCAGATTTGTTAAGTTTGAGGGTATTTTTTATACAGCTATCCCTGCTATTAATATTTTCCATAGCTCCAGTGCATGTGGTTTGAAATCATTCTGTACAAAGAAGTAAATTGGCAAACGTGTGTGAAATCAGCACCCTGCCTAGAGGCTGTAAAAACTAAATCTCTTAGACTAAGAAGGGTACATATTATATGAGTGAAATTTCATTAACAGGAGAAAACATTTTAGGACTCTGTAAGGCTTTAAGTAGTGTATAAAAGTTATTTAGAAACTAGGCGCTGCTTCCGCATCTCATTTACCTAACTGATGAGAGATAAATGAGCTAAGCATTTAAGCACTGCCTTGAGGTAGGTTTTTGCACAAGAGCCACGGTCTAACTCTACTAAAAGACAAAAAAAATCATTAACTTTCTGCTACAAGAGTGCCAGCAGCAGTCCCTAACCTTTTTGTACCATGAATGGTTTCAGAAACAGTAATAGCATAATTATAAATCGAGTCCCATCTTTATTTTAGTGAAATTTTGTAAATCTAAACCAGAAATTCAATAAATAATAGGCTTTATTGTGTATAAACAGGACACTATTATTCATTAAAAATGTCATTAACTCTCACTGTGGTAGTGTGAAAATAATTCAGACTCCCTCTTGAGAGGTCTTTTCTCTGAAGGAACTGAGAAATAAATATTCTGTGGATGGCTTTTATTAAGCCTAAAAAAAGATTCTTTGCTGAGAAGGGTGAACATCACCACTGTTCGGAAAATAATGCGCTCACACTTGAGGTTCCTGCCAAAGTCATCTTCTCCCCTGCTGATACAATCGCAAGGTGATTAGGTGTCTACACTTGCAGTGCAATAAAGTTGGTATTATTTTTAAAATATGAGGATGCATTTTATTACTGTCAGTTCTGCGCTGCATCCCTCTGGATTCTCACTGCAATGCAATGGCAGCATTCCCAGGCTGCATGATAACATGGCTTATCTGGACTCTGGTCCTGGTCTGAATTCAGGAGCTCTCACAGCAGCTAAATGTGGCGGGTAATCCAAACACTGATGTAGTGGTGCCTCTGAGTCCACTCTTCACACCTCTCTTACTAAAGCTTGTGTGGACACAGTGCAGCACAAACACACTGTTATGGTTTATGTCTAGTTGTCCCCCCAAATCCTCATGAGTCAGGGGGCAGGGACTTCTAGAGTTTGAGACTTGATCCATGAGCCTTGGGATTATGGGTTTTAATACTGATGGGATTATGGGTCAAAGTACTTCTGGGATTATGGGTGTAGCCTAAGGTGGAAGCTGAGGTGGAAAGCCTCAGTGGAATATAAAGAGCGACAGAAAGACTAGGGCTGTAGCTCTTGCTCTGTTGCTGTGTTTGGTTGGCTGCCTCTGTCACCATTTTGTTGCTGTTCCATCGCCATGAACTGGATGCTCTCTTCCCTGTTCCACTCAGCCTTGGGCCAGCCGAATATGGACTGAAACCACCAGTAACTGTGAGCTAAATAAGCCATTCCTTCCTTCATTTTGTGTGTCGGGTATTTGTCCGAGCAATGAGTAAAAAGAAACTAAAACACACACACACACACACACTCAACGTTAGTGGGATTTTCTAATTCTGACTTTAATCTGTGAAACTCAATATAATACCCCTCTTATTTATATTATCTTCAACATTCATCAATATTTTGTTTTTTTCATAAGAGATTTACATATTTTCATTTATACCTGGGTAGGTGATATTATAGCATTCGATTGTTAGTAGCATTGTTTCTTGAATATTCCAAAACAATTGATTATTCTATTTCAAAATCACATACAGAAAACATGCAAAATTTACTCACTATAGTTCATATTTCTAAATTTTTTCTCCATATATACTGTAATCATTTGAGAAAATACTTTTAAAAATGTTTTTTCTTCCTTCCAATACACATAACTTCTATTTTGTTTCTTACTGGATACTAGCTAAAGCCTATAGTATGTCGGTGACTGACAGCCATGAGCAAAGTTGGGATGGGGAGATGGCAGAAGGGAGGAGAACTTTGTCATATTTTGCCTCTAAATATGATGTTTACTCTAGGTTTGTGCAGATGGTCTGTCATATCCTTATTAATTAAAAGAAAATTCTACAGCTAACTAATAGCAAGTACTTTTAAACTATGAACGGATGTTGAATTCAGTAAGTTTTAAAATTTTGTTTTAATATTTTGAGATAATCATTATTTTCTAAATTTTCTTAATTCTTATTATTGTAAACAACACTGATCACTGCTTCTTTCTTTCTCTTTTATTTATTTCTTTTTACAATACTGGAGATTGAATCCAGAGCTTTCACCATGAGTATATCACTTTTTAATTCATTTTCTGTTTTTTTGAGGCAAAATTGCCCTAAACTGACAGGTTGCCCAAGCCAGGCCAGAGCTTTGAATCCCATTACTTCAGTTCCCCAGATGCTGAGGTTGCAGGCACGAGCTATGATGCATGGTAACTAATATTTTTTTAATATTAGGCCATTGTTGGAATTCTGTAGTTATCACATAGTATTTTCATCTGAAATTCTGGCTTTTATTGTTTAACATCATGTTTAAAATTTATGCAACTAGCCGGGCGTGGTGGCGCACGCTTGTAATCCCAGCACTCGGGAGGCTGAGGCAGGAGGATTGGTGCAAGTTCGAGACCAGCCTGGGCTACAAAAGTGAGCTCAGGACCAGCCTCAACTGCACAGCAAGACCCTGTCTCAAAAAGACAAAAAAAAAAAATAATAAAATAAAATAAAATTTATGCAACTATATCATCACAGAAATTAGCTCAAAAGAGGTGAGCAATATTACTTCAAAGGAGAAATGAACAACTTTGACAGATAAAGTTTTGAAAGTGGATAGATACAGGGCTTCCATCCTAGTCAAACTGGAATTTGGGAGAGACAAGAGCACCTTGGGGCTTGTTGACATGTTTAAAACATTAGGGAGACTTCGAGAGAAGGTGAATTAAAGCTTTTTCTCTTGGAACTTGTACAAAATTGCCTGTCTCAGTATCCCTGAGAGTTTATGCATTATTTCTCAATCATAACCGTCCTCAACACGGGGAAGGAAGGGCTGGGGAGATTGTTCAGTGGCATAAGCACCTGTCTGGGAAGTGCAAGGTCCTGACTTCAATCCCAGAAACCAGGTGTGGTGGCGCACACTTGTGATCCCAGCAGGGATCCTAGGAGGACCTCGATGAGTTGGAGCTGCCTGGTGAGAGACTGTGTAAGTAAGTAAATAAATAAATAAATAAATAAATAAATAAATAAATAAATAGACTAAAATTAGAAAGAAAGAAATAAGTGAACATTTGGAAGAAAGAGTTGTGTGACCCATTTGTGAAAACTGGAGGGTAATCAACTTTGTCCAACCAAGGATTAAATGCTTGAAATTGCAATAATGGTGGCCTTAAAGTTATGGGTGCCTGCTGGGTTAAAGTCAAGACAGAGAATCCTAACACTGAGAGCAAAAGCAGCACTGAAAAGCCCTCATCCCTTTTGGTATTCTGTCATCGTAATGCAGGTCTTTGTGCAGAGGCACAGTCACACAAGGTCAGGGAGAGAACAGAAACAGACAGTATGCATCAGGGGTCGCTCTCTCCTGTCACAACAAGATAAGCATGTCGAGCCACAGGAAAGCAAACTCATGCTTCCTGGCGATTTTGCCTTATTCTGAAATATAGGATTAATTCATTGTGCCATATATTACAGTGAAAATAAAATACACAATAAATGTAATGCATGTGAATACCCCAGGAACCTACGGCCACCAGTCCATAGAAAAACTGTCTTCCACAAAACCAAACCCTGGGGCCAAAGATATTGAATAATGTAATCTATCAGAACAGTAACTGGCAAAAAAAAAAAAAAAAAAAAATCGTCCTTCTGAAGATTCTGTCTTCACTGCATCGATGGTTTTCTTTCCTGGGCAGAAGCTTCTTACTCTGATGTAAACCCATTTGTTCATTACTCAAATCACTTCTCATGATACTGGAATTCTGTTCAACAAATTTTTGCCTGCCTGGATCTATGGCTTTAAGGTATTCCTCCTAGGTTATCTTTCAATAGTTAAGAAGTGTTGGACTTTTTATCTAAATATTTTATCTACTTTTATTTTATTTTAACACAAGCTGAGAAACATGAATCTAGATCCATTCTTCTTCATTTGGCTAGCTGCAGTTCTCCAGCATGTATTTTTGGCCCCTTTATCAAATTGAGGAAGGTCCAGGGAATGGGTCTGTTTCCTTGTCTCTTCCAATTGCCTCTACATCTGTTTCTGTGCCACCATTATGCTGGGATTATAGCT
Organism: Myocastor coypus; assembly: GCA_004027025.1. NCBI lineage: Eukaryota > Metazoa > Chordata > Mammalia > Rodentia > Myocastoridae > Myocastor > Myocastor coypus. The sequence continues at coordinate 113,139 of PVJA010000215.1, read as the reverse complement.
TTGTAGTATAATTTGAAATCCAAAGTTTTTATTCCTCCCACTTTGCTCCTTTTGCTCAGAACTGCTATGGCTATTTGGTATCTTTTCTGGTTCACTGTAAGTTTTAGGGTTATTATTTCTAGTTGTGAAAAGGTTAATGTTGATATTCTAAGAGGTGTCACATTAAATCTACACATTACTTTTGACCAACTTAATGGTGTTAGTTCTGCCTGTAGAGCTCATTTTTTCAGTTTCTAACATCCTCTTCAGAACCATGAAGTGTTTATAACACATAACCTAACCTCCTCGGTTAGGTTGATTTTTAGGTATTTACAATTTTTAAAATCCCATGAGTGGTACTGTTTTTCTGATTTCTTCACAGTGGGTTCTTTTTCGGCTATAGGAACATGCTGATCTTTTGTGTACTGATTTTGCATCCTGCATTTGCTATAAGCTTGAAAGTCTGTTTAAGGTTGGGTGCTCTGTGGACTGGATTGTATGTGCAAATAGAGAGAATTTGGCTTATACTTTTCATGTTTATATAGTAATGCCTCTATTCATGAGTACTTCTCTTGGCAAATTTTATATTCATTAATGAATGCCACACGGGCCAACAAATAAGATCATCGCTTTGGGTGATGTTGGCCTCTTATTTTCTATAATGCTTGTTCGATAAACATGATTTTCTTTAGTAAGAAAGGTCATTATTTTTCCATCAATTTTGAAGGATAATTTTGCAAGATATAGTAATATAGATTGATACTTATATTACGTTTTTCTCAAATATTTAAAAGTTTATTTTAAAGAATAAAAATAGCAGAAACAAAGATAGAAAAAGAATAAGAATCAAGAGTAGATGTAGTACAGAATTTTAACACAAGAACAAAAATTTAATAATGTTGTATTATATATTTTCATTATCAAATCTGTTTAGGTTAATAGATATAGGTATATAAGAGTGGTCAAATAATTAAACATTAATGCTTTCAATAAACCTTAATTTTTTTTTATTTCTTCCAAATGCAGTTTGTATTTAAGTCACACTATTTAAAAAAATTATAGCAGTTGAGGATGCATAAAATGCAAGATTTCGACTTTGATTCCTGCCCCCCCCCCAGTTTATTTATTTGCTTATTTATTTATTTATTTATTTATTCTCCTTTTTAGTTCTCACACTAGGGAGATCATATGACATTTACATATGTAGGTCTGGTTTATTTCACTTACAAGTATATGCTCAAGATACGTCCACTTATACATGAAGTCTTCTAGTTTATCATTTCTTATAGTTGAGTAATATTCCATTTTATGAAAGTACCACTTTTTTTCAACCATTCTTTGGATGATGGGCATTTTGGTTGTTTTCGGGATTTGGCTATCACAAATTGTACTGCTATGAATATAGGTGCACAGATATCACTATGATAAGATGTTTTCAGTTCTTCTGGTAAAATTCCCAGTAGGGGGATGGCTGGATTGAATGCGATTTCCAGTTCTAGTGTTTTAAGGAGTCGCCACACCGCTTTCCATAGTGTTTGCACTAGTGTGCATTCCCACCAGCAGTGGATTGTTTCCTTTCCAATTTCATTGAACTATTGAGGAGGAGTTTTAGGATTATATCTTCTATAAATTTCTTGTAGAATTCAGCTGTGAATCCATCAGGACCTGGACTTTTCTTTGTCAGTAGACTTTTTCTTACATTTTGTATTTCATTGACTGTTATTGGGTTATCAACAGTTCTTATATCTCCTTGATTCAATTTTGGTAGTTTGTACCTGTGTAGGAATCTCTGCATTTCATCTGTGCCATCAATTCTGTGAAAGTAAAGATTCTCAAAGTAGCTAGGAATGATCCTCTGAATTTCTGCTGGGTCTGTAGGAATTTCATCCCTTTCATTCCTGACTGCTTGAATTTGAGTCCTTTCTTTCCTCTTTTTGATGAGGTTATCTAGGGTCTTATCAATTTTATTTAATCTTTCAAAGAACCAGTTTTTCAACTCATTGATTCTTTGTATTGTTTTCTTTTTCTTGATTGAGTTAATTTCTGCTCTAATCTTTATAATTTCCTCCTATCTTTGGGCTTTGGGTTTCATGTCCTCCTCCTTTCCTAGTCAATTTAGGTGCTGCATGAGACTACCATTCAGTTTTCTTAACGTGTGAGTTCAAGGCTATAAATTTCCCTCTAAGAACGCTTTCATTGCATCACATAAATTCCTGCAGGTTGTGTTTAAATTTTCATTAAATTATAAATATTTTTTTAAATTTCTTGTTTAATTTCATCTGTAACCTACTGGTTTCTGAGAATGGTGTTGTTTAATTTCCATGTATTTCTGAGGTTTCTGTGATTTCCTGTCATTTATTTCCAATTTCATTGCACTATGGTCAGATAGTATGTATGGGATAATTTCTGTTTTGTTACATATACTTAAGCATGACCTATGCACCAGTATGTGGCCAATTTTTGAAAATGTTCCATGTGCAGCTAAAAAAATGTGTATTCAGAATTGGTTGGGTGGAACATTCTGTGTATGTCCACTTAGTCCAGTTGTTCCAAGATCTGGTTCAGTTCTGCGACTTCTTTGCTGATTTTTTGCCTATCATTTTGGCATAAAGGGGTGTTAAGGTGTCCTGTTAAGATTGTGGTATTAAATAGCAGATTTTTCTTGTCCATTAAGATTTGTCTTATATAACTTGGTGCTCCTTTGTTGGATGCATGCATATTTATGAGTGTTACCTCTTCATCCTGAATTTTTCCTCTAACCAGTATGTAGTGGCCTTCTTTATTTCATTTGTTCAGTCTTAGTTTGAAGTTTCAACTGTCTGCAAACAGGATTGCTACCCCTGCTTTTTTTTTTTTTTCAGGTTCTGAGGCATGTAGCATTGTTTTCCATCCTTTCGCTTCTAGCCTATGAGTTTCTTTACGAGTTAAGTGTTTTTTCTATATAGCATATTGTTGGATTGTGCTTCCTTACCCTCTCTGCCAATCTGTTTCTTTTAATTGGAAAACTGAGTCCATTTACATTGATTGTTATAATTGAAATTTGTTGACTTACGATTGAAATGTTTTTTACTTACTAATGTTTACTCCTTTTTCTCCTGTTTATTTCGTTGCCTTATTTGATGTGTTCTTTCTGGTCTCATTTGTAGAGATAAGGTCATTTTGGTCACCCTCTAAAATATTTCTTAGTAGTCTGTGTAGGGTTGGCTTTGACATCACAAAATTCTTTAGTTGTTCCTTGTGATGGAAGTATTTCACTTTTCCCTCATACTTGAGAGTTTTGTTGGGTATAGCAGTCTGTGCTGGAATTTGCTTTCATGACTTCATGGTTTGTGTAGAGAAATCTGTTGTTATTCTGCTGGGTTTTCATTTAAATGTGATCTGTTTCTTTTCTGTAGTGGCTATTAGTATATTTTTATGCTGTTTGATTTCTGTGATCTTGACAATTATATGGCTGGGTTTAGTTGAGTTGGTATTATTTGGAGTTCTGTATGCTTCAGTTATCTGAATGTCTGGTTGTTTTCTCATATTTGGGAAGTTTTCTATTACTTCTGCCCATATTCTTGTTATATCATTTGTATTGACTCCTTTCTCACGTTGTTCACTTTTGCATCATCTTGCAAATGTTAAATTACTTTTTCGTGCATCCTGGTTGTTTTTAAGAGATCCTTTCTTACCTTTTTCACTAGCTGTGACTGTGTCTTCAAGATCTGAAATTCTACATTCACTTTCATTCATATAGTGTTGCCGGCTTGTGATTGAGATTTTATTTTTCTGTATATCTCTTCAAACCTGTTTCATGTGATCTATTTCTTTCCTATATTGCTCATTCAAGGATTGCATCATTTTTCTAATCTCTAATTTTCTGACAATGTCTGTTTTAGAAGCATTTATTAAGTCTTTCATTATAGTTATCCTTTCCTTTTCTACTTCAGTAGATGTTTCTCCTCGTTTCCTCTCTAGCTTTCTGCTGTTGTTCTTTTACTTCAGATACTATTAACTTAGAGATGATTATTTTAACTTCCGAGGTTATGTCTGATCTGATTCCCTCTATACTTTTCTGCAGCTGCTTTTTTATTTGAGGCTCTAGTAATCCAAAAATTTCTTTTTTTAACTTCAGAGGTTATCTCCAATATGAGTTCCTTTATATGTTTCTGCACTTGTTTGATTACCTCAGATGCTACTAATTCAGGGATTTTGGCTGCATGATTCCCATTTTCTTCTATGGCAGTGTCTCCTGTATTTGTTCCAGGTGGGTTTGGGACGTGAGATTGCGTTTTGCTCCTTGTCTCTATCATTCTGTATAGCTGTGACCTTTGTTGCAGAACTGTGTTCCTGCTTATTGGTCGATCAGGCAGGGCTGCTCAAGTTGCTTCAGGCCTGGCTACTGGGTCAGCTGAGCTTGCCTTGTGCCCACAGAGGAGGTCTCTATTGTTGTTTTCTTTTTACAAAGAAGAAAAAATAGTCAAAAAGTTAAAAACGGTGAATTTCAATAAGCAGAATAGGAACTACAATACTTGTTATATTGCATATTGTCTTCAAATTAGTTGTTCTGATATAAGCATGTAAAGTTCACAGAAACAAATTACAGAAAAATTAAAAGGAGAGGAAAAAAATTAAGCATTAACTGCTCTTTGCAGATGACCTGCAAGAAGCAACAGTATAACCATTCAAGATATCTTGGGTGTGCACATATATATTTATATTTCCCTTTCTTCTTCTTCTTTTTTTTTTTTTTTTTTAACCTGATCCCAGTTGTTCCTTTCCTGTGAACAGTTTTCTTCCTTTCCACAGTTTCTCTTGTACCTTTCAGGTTGTGTTTAGTCTTTCAAGTTCTTACACTACAGAGACAATATGACGTTTACTCATATGGTTCTGATTTATTTCACTCACCAGTATGTCTCTAGTTATATCCACTTACCTGTAAAAGCCTTGAGTTTCTCTTTTTTTATATTTGAGTAATACTCTATTGTACAAAAATACATCTTTTATCTCCATTCCTCGGTTGATGGGCATTTGTGCTGTTTCTAAGATTTAGATATGACAAATTGCTCTGCTATCAGCATCATGCACATATATCATTGTAGTATGCAAATTTCAGTTTTCTGGAAAAAACATCTAGCAGGGAAAGAGATGGATTGAATACAATACTTCTAGTTTTGATGTTGTTGTTGTTGTTGTTTTGTATTTTTAGGCAAAGTTTCCACTACTGGATGAGACTCATAGTGAATTGCCACTGTACAGCATCCCAGGAATTCAGATTATAGGTGTGAGCAACCATGCCCAGTCTCAATTGCCATCTCAGTGCCTTGGGAGCAAGCCAGCACGGCAGGCCCAGACATTGAACCCCTGGCCCCTGTGCCTGCCTGCACGCACTTTAATGTGCTGAGCTATTTGCCCTTCTAATCCTAGTTTTTGAGGAATCTTCATACTTATTTCCATAGTGGCTGCACCAATCTACCCTCCTACCAACAATGAAGAAGGCTTCCTTTTATCTCTACAGCCCCTCCGACATCCGTTGATGACAGCTGTTCTTTCTGGGATGACATAAAATCCCCGTATTGTTTAATTTTCATTTCTCTAATAATGGTCAGATTTTCAAAACTTCCACTTCAATCTCTATACCTTTAAAATTTATGTTAAGAAGTCTGCTATTGTTCTAATAAGTTTGCTTATAAATTATTTGGCATGATATCTAACTGCTTTTAGTGTTTACACTTTGTCATGGACTTGTTGGACTATTAGCTATGTTGTGTTTTGGGGAAGTTCCTTTCTGCTCATTTATATTTGGGATTCTAATGCCAATTTTCCTCTTCAGATTCTGCAACAATTGTAGTGAATATGTTTTCTACGCCATGAAACTCTGCCCCTACCTTCACAAGATGAATGATGTTAAGTTGGTTCTTTCTGAGTTGTCTAGGAACTTTTGGATAATTTTCAAAGTCCTTTTTTCTTGTTCAATGTCAGAACCTTCTGCTATATGGTTAATCATTAATCTAAGTTCCTTAATTATATTAGAACTATACAGTATATCCATTTCACTTTGTGTCAGTTTTGGTAGATTTGGTCTTTCCTGAGCTCAGTATTTTTCACTAAGCTCCTAAAAATGAAGATCCAGAATTGTTTGTGCTATTCTATTACCATCCTTTAAAGTCTATTGGGTCAGTAATAATCATCCCTTTTACATTCTTAATATTGATAGCTTATGTATTTTCTCTTGATTATAAATTTATCAACAAAATTGATATATTCAAAGAACCATTTTAATATATAATATATAATCATCAATTATATATAATTATATATATATATGTAATTATCTCCATTTTTCTTGGTATGACTTGTAACATTTTGTTAAAAGCCATGGATATTATAACAGGTATGGGGAATATTTTCTTGCCTAAGTAATTAATTGTCCAGATTAGCAAATCTCATATATGACTCAATGTATACATGTTTCTACACATTTAGTGAGAGTATGCAAGAGAACTGAACTTTTGAAGTTTCTTTTGGCAGAGTTATTTCTTTTTCCTTCCATAATTCATCCTTTTCTAATATCTTGGGTCCTATTCTCCTTACCCATCACTCTAAATTCTCCCTAAAAATGTTAAGATGTTAATTGCTAAATATTCTTTCTTTAAAATGTAGGGTTGAGGACCTACATAACATCCCTCCTTTGTCTTTAGCTCTCTGTGTTAACTAACACAAAGCATGTAAATTTACACTGAAGTTATATGTCTGTCTGTGAAGAGCTATGGAAATTTACCCAAAGCAATAAAGCCCATAAAAAAAAGAAAGAAATAGACTCAAGCCCCAGATGATAAAAGCACTGCTAATGGTGTGACTTTCCTGACGTGTTCCTCCTCTCCCTTTAGTGAGAGTTTTACATACCTCTGGACCCTCTAATATGGAGCTGTCAGTTTGAGTGCCTCTATATTCTAAAATGTTGGTCTTGCAAACTAGTACTAGGGAGACTAAACTTGGTAAGAATGAGCATGACTTTAGTCTTCCTAGTACCTGTTTTCAAATGATAAGCAGAGTAGATTCACTGCATAGCAAGTACTCTGCCCAGCAACTATGATTATCTGTTATGTCCAAAAAATCATAGTAATAGTTTTTCAAGCTTTTTCTTTTATAATAATAGTCAAGTTCTTTTCATGTTGAAACTGACAGATGAAATCCTGTAAATTTCTTTAAAACCCCATACATTGTTGTAAAATATCTTAAGTAGGTTATGTATTATTTAAAATGAACTATTCATATGTTAGAAGGGTCATTAATGGTATACTTTAATTGATACATAAATTCATTTGTTGCTAAGACATAGTTATTTAGGTGAAAGAGCCTGATAACAAGAAAATGTGACCACATAAATGCTCAGCAGGTAATAATTTATTAGTTAGATTGTCATTAATACTAACTGCATTATTAACTCAGATGTAATGAGTAACACCAAAATCACTACTTACATGACAGATAGATATAACTTTATTAAAATGTGAAACTTTTTCTCTGTGAATGATCTTTTTAAAAGTAAAAATTACGTCACAAATGTTTAAAATGTAGTTACAAGGTGTATGTTTAACAAAGGATGTATATCCAAAGGTACTTCTAATACTCAAAAATAAGATTATAAAAACCCAAATATTAATGATCAAGATATTTTTCAGACTCCTAAGCAAACAACACAGCTAGCAGCAAATAAATGTAAAAGAAATTCAACAGTATGCCTTAGGGAACTGCACATTAAAATAATGACATTCTCATATAGGCCTAATAGAATAGCCAAAATCTAAAATTCTGACAATATCTAATGGTGATAGAAGAATGAAACAAATTCTTCTGAGCCAAATGAAATTATCTTTTGTAGACTGTAAGATTGCTTAGTAGTGAAGCTACTTTGGAAGACAATTTGTAGCTTCTTTAAAAATAAGCATACTATACAATCTTACCATATAATTTTTTTTCTTTTGTACTGGGTATAAAACTCAGCACCACGCACTTGCCAGGCAGGTGCTTGAGATGGTGAACAATTTCCTCAGCCCTTACCATACAAACTTCCACCAATTTTGACTCAAATATTCATCCAAATAAACCTAGGCATATTTTTTACAGTAGACTAAATTAGAATGACAAAGTTTGGATGCAGTCAAGGCATTTCCTTAAAGGTTAAGGTGCAAATGAATTTAGGCACATACACACAAAATGAAACACGGTTCAGTGTAAGAAGAAATGCCCTATCGAGTCACAGAAGCACAGGGAGTGTACACTGCTAACAGAAAGAAGCCAGCCTGGGAAGGATGTGAACTTTCTGTCCCAACTGTAGTGGAAAGGGCACAGTCCAGGAGCTAGTAAAAGATCAGTGTCAGTCGTTAGTGTGGAGGAAGAGAAGAATACGGGGACCATATGGGATTTTTCATACTATAATGTTAAGCATAATATTTTAGGAAAACAAGAATTCAGAAAATTGAGTACATTAATTTTATTGCCAATTTCATGCAAGAGGTCAATTTGATTTGTGCTTCTGTTTGGAGCCTACTTAATGAAGATTCTGATACATTTATAAAAAGTAGATATGAAATAAACATAGTGCAGCTTTCCTGACACTGAAGCCAAACAGAATAAGAGACCTAATTATGAAACTACTATTTGTATGATATTTTTTGTTTTACTTCATGTGGTAATATCATTATTACACACTTAAAGATATCATAAACTATTATTTCTACTTCTGTAAATTAAAGAAATTTATATCAGTCATGCAACCAGTAGTATATTCCTGATAAATGACAGGTTTTTTTTTTTTTTTTCATTTTTGTCCCTACTCCATGCAGTACATAACATTCACATTCCCTGTATGGAGATGTACATGCAAATAACATCTCCTAAGTCTTACATCCTCTCTTTCTCCCTTTTCTGTCACTTGATCTTCTTCCCATTTGGAAAGACCTATTTCCCTACTTGCTATTATCTATCTCTTTACCTATTGTCCATCTCTTTTTTCTTTTTATTTTAAGTTTCTCATATAAAGTAAATCATACGATGTTTAAACTTGTATGTTCAATTTATTTCACTTAACATTGTGGTCTCAAGGCACATCTATTTTCCTACAATGACTCACATTTGTCTTTCTTCATGACGGAGTAACAACACCATATTATGTGTACTACTGCATTGTTTTGATTCATCCAACTGCTGATGGACAAGAAAGTTGCTTCCAAGATTTAGCTGTAAGCATTGTGCTGCTGTAAACATGAGAATCATACACCACTTTCATATGATACATTTAATTCTTTCAGGAAAATATCTGAAGGGAAAAATGTACGCCAAATGGAACAGGAAGAAAATATTTTAGATTTCCTTATCCAAAACTAAGCACTTAAGATCGGCAACGAGATGGAAAATAGTTGGATGTGCTGCGAAGTCCGTATCATTTGGAAAATGACTCCAGAGCCTTAATGGTTTAAAGTGCAACTTTGTTTGTAAAATACTTTTCAAAGTGTGAGCTTATTTCTGCAACTAAAGCAGGAGTGGTCTCATTTGTATTGTAGTCTATTTTTGACTACAATTTGACAGCCTTAGACGCCTGTTCTTCAGTTCTGCTTTTGAGGACTGATCATTTCCCAACCTTGCTTTTTAATCTTAAAAGATCGACAGTAAACTACTTTAGTAACCACGTATATCTACATTTGTTCATATTTTCATCTAAAGAGAATGTTGACTTCACGCCCTCGTTCTTTTTCTTTATTGCACTTAAGACAGGATCTGCAGGATCTCACTACACAGATTGGACTTGTAGTGATCCTCCTGTTTTCCACTTCCCAAGCACTGAGATTACAGGCGTGCAAACACCACAACCAGCCTCAAAGCCCTGATTCTTATAACTTTGAGTTTGATGTTAATTTCATGTTCTTATCAGTAGCCAGTTCCATTCTTATCTCTTGATACATTATTTAATGATAACTTCAGTGAAAATCAAGCTATTTAATAACATCAAAAAACAAAGGGCATGCATTATCTTTCTGCAAAACCCAAGAGAAGATTGAGAGCCTACTTCTACAATCATGAAAAATTCTTTGAATTTGCTAGATGATGCTGAACACCTAAAACAGAAGAGAAATTCATCGAGTTTGTAAGCCTAAGAAGTGTCAGCATACCAGAGGTCTCTCCACCTCATCTGTTGTGATGCTGTGATACGTTTTTCAGACAGGAAACCCCTTTCTGATTCTCTCTGGCCATAAAGATGAGAACATTCTTTTTCAGGGATGATTGCATTTCTTGGAAATGCTCAATGAAATTTTTGTACTGCCCAAATTAAAGGGGATCGATTTCTATGCCAAAGCCTGAGGCATTTTAACTGACAATCCTTTATAACTGAAAATTCATAAAACTATGATTACTCTAATTGTGTGAGGGTGAATGCAAAATTATAACTAAAGATCACCTGCTTATTATAGGTTTCTTTTTAAACATAAGAAAGAAAAATTTTAATTTCAAAACAATCTGTATAAGATAAAGTGCTCAGAATTGGATATTTTGCAGTTTATTCCTTGGTTTTGATAAGAACTAGTGGATTGTTGCTGATGTCATTGCATAGATGTCCTATGTGAGCTTGTTTTTCAGTGAATATGTGAGGGGAAAATACTTCCCTTTAGTGCAAAAAAAACCATCCTATTTTTCTGTCATTTGTAACTCTTTTAACATTAAATTATTAAACTTTTTGTTTATAGGATTAGTTTTTTTGGGGTTTGCAGCTCTTTCTTGCTTACACAACTAATCTGATTTTTCATGTTTTTTGCCAAAATTTGTCTTTCTTGACAGTGCTTAGTTTTTATATTTTCAGTAGATTCACTTTAAGACTTTTTTTAGTTCCAATTTCTAAAGTTAGGCAATTTATCTACCTAAATCATCCTTCTTTTTAATCTCTATCACACAAATTGAATTTTGTATGAACTGAGGCATATGAGGGTGCTGTTGTGCTTAATACTACCTATTTTCCTGAGAGTAGCTTAATTCCACACATAATCTATCCCTTAAAGTACTGCAGTTGAGACCAGCAAGAGCAGGCTTTAGTCAGAGCTACCTGTCCTTGTGAAGCTGTAAGGCAAAAAAATTTCCTTCACTTTTCTATGTCAAAAAAATATGTCATACATTTTTATTGATTGCACTTCACATATGTCAATATCTGAATTCTTATTACAATGTGGTGATTCTTTGTGATAAAGCATTTAAATTTAAAATGATTTTTTTAAAAACAAGAATTCATCTGACATGTTATGACTAATCTATCTCCCCTCTGGGGCAGTCTTATCTCTTCACACTTTTCAGCCATGGTCGCTTACAATCTGGATGTTAATTCCTTCTGTTGGTAGCTTGTTATACCTTCCTTCTTTGCGTGAGAGCCCAAAGGTTCTAGAAAAGAACATGAGATGTGACATAGTGTGTTGCTATCTTTATAATTATCATTTACTATAGAGAAGCTAAAAATGTAAACATTCCTATCAAGTATTTTGCTACAGAAACTATTCTAGCTATTCTGCATACACATATTGTAGGCTATATGAGTTTGAGCAAAAATTCAGGATTAGAATTTGTCATGTTGGGTTATAAACCCTTGAGCGAAGAGATATGCATATTTATTGGGAAGAAGAGAAGGGAAAAATAGAGAGAGAAAAGTAAGATTTCAGAAGTGGAAATAGAAGTCTTTAAGTGCTGAATAACATTTCCCACTGTTGGTTCTCCGGGCACCACTGCTTATGAATGTGTCTCTGGTGAGCCACAACTACAGCAGCCACCTTCTACTATTTGGGCTCCAGAGCTTTGGCCACTAGAGCCTCCTTCCAATATTTGCAGCTGTGGTAAGCTGCCTGAAGCGGAATTTTTGTATAATTTAAGTAAGTTTATTCTTGATGTTCTGACCAAAGTACCTCTGAGCTCTGAACACATTTTAAAAATAAATTAGTGGTGTTAAAAATAAGATAAGTCTTGATGAGGAGAGAAGTTTTTGATTCCATTATTTTTCTCATATAGCTCTTGTAAGACACCATACTGTGTGATATAAACAAAAAAAAAAATATCCCAGCTTCTTATTTGTACTGGACACTTGATATCTGGATGCCAGCATGCATGGCTCTGCATCACACTTATTTTCAGTCACTCACTGAGCCCTCAAAGAACCAAGGAAGTGCTATTTATTTTCTTTTCTTTTAAAGGAACCAAGGCCACTAAAACCATCAATATCATCATGGGGGTGATGTGCATGTAGAACCAATTATCACGGAAAGACTTTATCTTTAGATATTGTACCATAGGGATTTGGGTCTGAATATAAGAATTTCACAAGGATGATTAAGTCCACGGCAATGTTTCTGCTTTAAGAGTCCTACATGTTAGTATTTTGAGCCTGGTCTTAGAACAAGTGCTAAAGTAGGGAGAGCCTTGTTCAAACTGGTGTGAGACATGACTGAGAGAATGCGGGATGTTACAGAAGACTCAATTCAATGAGGTGAAATCACTGACAGAATTGAGAAAGGAAATGTGAACTGATAGAGCTATGCAAAGGAGTCGAGTGCTATTTTGTTTACCACCAGTGACTTGGTTAACACCCGATATGAAAGGGAAAGAAGGCATGCTTCTGATGTGTAGTGTGCCAGATTTGGACACATATGTGAATAACACTGATGGCTTCGCTGATGAAATAGTAAACACAGCAAATTTTAAAGATTAATTTCATTTGGTCTTTCTATTTTGCTTAATTGGGAGTGTCTGTTCTTCTTATGTGGGGCAGCAAAAGGGTTATGCACCACAGTGGAAGGACTCTGGTTAGCGTGTGAAGGCGACGTGCTCCATGTAGAGCGCCCTTCCGTGCAATGATTTGGGAGTCAACATGGAATTACAAGAGAGAGAGCAGAACAGGAGGAGAGGCAGAAGGAATAACCAGTGAGATAAAGGGGAAAAGAGAAATTGTGTTCCATAGTGAAGGGCAAAATATGTTATTAGTATGATCATAAAATGTTGAATAGAAAACAGCTTCTGGTAGTGACTTTTTTTACTATATTAAATAAGAAATATAAAGGTGCATTAAAAGTAGGAAATGAAAGAAATGAGTGGCTTTGTGGAAACTTTAGAAATGTTTGTTTATTGCGCAGAGAAAGAGGCAGCGGCTTGCAAGGAAGGCAGTGTTCAAAAACTGATATAATTGTGTGTTCTGAAGACATGTTTGTGGACTGGAGGCAAGAATGATTGTCATTTGAACAGCTGGAAAAAGTGAACTTGAACAAAAGAAAGGTCAGTTCGTCCTTAGGGAGAAGAGAGGTAGGGAATCATAAATATTATTGGACACAAAGACAGATGGATTGGAAATGGTTTGGTGAGTATGAATGACATAGAAAAGATTTCCTCGACTGAAGAGGATGGGGCACACCATTTACTGGATGTGTCTACTTCAAACATAAGTAAAATGCCATGCAACCAACTCAAGCATGGACTTAGATTGAACGAAAAGGAATGTAGCAGGAAAAAGTTGAAAAGAAAGCACCATTTTCTGGCATCTCTGAAATAATGTCAAAGCGTAAAAACAGTCCAACCTCTTTAAATTTGTAAAACATTTTTTATTTCATTATTACCAAATCAGAGCTGACTACCTTAAGATTTCCTTCATTGTAGTTTGAACTGCTATTTCTTTTTTTGTTAAGCTACTGTACTTTTCTCTCTTGTGTAAATAAAGCCCCTTCAAGAAGTATTCCATAATTTATGGATATATTTATCTCCAATTGCCCTAAATACATTGTGCTCTTTTGTGTGTGTCTGCTTCCTTTAAATTGCATCACAAAAGCCTAAAGGTGCAACTGTTACAAAAAAAAAAAAAAAAAAAAAAAAAAAAAGATCCTCACTAGAGGTGAGTGGGAATGGAGACTAGCAATACCCCTGCAAAGTATTAAGGTTTAGCAATCTTTCTTGCACATAAAGGAAAGCAGGAGAGGGAAAACACACAAATACACACAGCTTCATCTTTTCAGGGTTGGGAAAGAAAGGCAGCATTATAAATGATTTGTTCATAACTTTCTTCTAGAGAGGTTAAAATATTGATGATTCTTCAAAGGAATTAAAAATCTATACTCTCCATAATTTGAGCATACTTGTCTTAGGATCAGTTACTAACAGGCCATCCCTTAATTATCACCACAAATTGTCTCAGAAGTCTCTCCACTCTCCATGACATTATGTATAGATCACAGACTTTCTAACCTCATAAAGGTGGCAAAATTATATTATTTACCACAATAATGCTTGTTTCTCAAGTATATAACATGTGCCAGATTCTTCTAAGATTTAGTACTTGTGTTTTCTTTTACAGATAGAAAAATGATGGTATAAAAATTAATTAAAACGAAGACTGGGGCAGGACAGAAAGCTCATCAGACCAAAGCACCTGCTAAGGCAGAGTGCAGCTGCTGGGTTTAACTCTCAGGCCTACCATGCTGTCCCTGCCCCCAGTGCACCCTGAGGCAGCCATTGCGACTGAGCATGGTGGTGCACACCTGCAGTCCCAGAACTTCGGAGGCTGAAAACACGAGGACTGCTATGAATCTCATCTATGTAGTAAGAGCCTGTAGACCTTGTAGACCCTGTACCAAATCCATTAACAATAAATAAATGAATAAAAAAAGACTAAGTAGGATTGATCTATACTAATAATCCAGGTATATAATAAACCAAATAATGCTCCCTTCTCCCTAGAGGCGTGTGTCTCAATCCTAAATTCCTGTAAATACAACATTTGACACATAAACCCGGGCTTTTGTACATGAGAGAAGATGTAGTATTAAAGAAGCCAGAGTAATGGGGCCACAAGCTAAGGAATACAGGAAACCTGCAAAAACTGAAGAGAAACAGGTTCTCTTCTAAATCCCCTGAAGGAGTCCAGCTCTGATGACATTTTGAATTTGTCATGTAATTTTTATTTGATAGCTCTTCTTTCTGGGAGGATAGGTTAATAATTTTGCATTAAAAAAAAAATCCCACTAATTTCAGGCTAGCTCAGCAGCATAGGTTCCTGTCTGGCAAGCACAGTGTCCTCAATTTGGTGTCTAGTAATGCAAAAGGAAAAGAAAGGAAAAATGCACGAATGTAGTTATAATATTATACTAATGCCACACAGCAATAGCAAAAGGGCGGAGATTTTGAGCAGTAGTGAGGGAGGAAATAAGCTCCAGAACAGGATGCAGCTTAGTTTTACGAGAGATTTCTTTCATTTCTTTGATTCTGCCTTAATTATTTCATGAGTAAACAATAATATTAATTACAGTAATTTTATACATTTAAGTTACAAAAATAGTATTTTGTTGAGTATTTTCTATGGAGTTAAATAAATAGTTGATTATAGGAGCTATAAACAGCCTCAAAAAATCACACACCATCATTCTCTGCAGGTTAAAAACTATGAAAATTTCTGAGATGCTACTAATTATACACAAGTTTTAACTTCTCTCTGCCTCTTTTAAAACTCTGCTTCTAATCCCAGCATTTGGAAGGCGAAAAACAGGAAAGATCACTGCAAGTCGGATCCGTGTAGTAAGACCCTGCAGACCCCTTAACAAATACATTTTTTAAAAGTCTTCTGCTTCTAGTTAGATAAACTAATTGTCTGGAAAAGAAAAGGGGTGTGTTAATACTGGGCAGGCAAAGAAGCTGCTGGGCTCTGTGGAAAAAGGAACACGAGAAAACACACACCATTTAAACAAAGTGAGACAGGACTGGATAAGGAGATTCTGGTGGTTTATACAGAAGGATTATTTTGAAAAAGAAATCAAATAGCCCTATTTGGATTGGGTCTTTCCATTTGGGGGGCTGAATCTTTTAATTCTTTATAGGATCTACATATTAGTCTTTCACTGAGGAACAAAATGTTTCGTACCGTGCAGGTTGCCTTTCACTCTCTTAGTGATTTATTTGGGTGTAAAACTTCCTAAAATGTATTTAGTACACAGTCTACAGGGTCTTGCTACACAGATGGGACTCCTACTGATCCTCCTATTTTCAGCCTCCCAAGTGCTGGGATTATAGGCGCATGTCACCACACCCTGTCTTTTTTTTTTTTTTTTTTTTTGTCTTTTTGAGACAGGGTCTCGCTATGCAGTTGAGGCTGGTCCTGAGCTCACTTTTGTAGCCCAGGCTGGTCTCGAACTCCCATCAATCCTCCTGCCTCAGCCTCCCGAGTGCTGGGATTACAGGCGTGAGCCACCACGCCCGGCCACCCTGTCTTATTCAAAGTGCGCCGTAGTGTTGGGGCTGGCCCAGCAACCCAGGGATTGAATCCAGATCCCTATGCCTACCAGTCTGCTGAGCTATCTCGCCAGCCCTATTTTGCTGTAAAACTTTTTAGTAAGTTGAATCCCAATTGTTCATTCTCCTTAATGTTTCCCCCATGATCAAGGTTATGTTCATGTAGTCCTTGCCTACACCTATGCCTTCAAGAGTTCTGGTTATTCTCTCTTCCTACACATTTCATTTTATGATTTAGTCTTTGCTCCATTTTAATTTTATTTTAGTGTATGTTAAAAGAAATGAGTCTGGCCTGGGGTGATAGCTCCATGGCACAAGTGCCTGCCTGGCAAGTACAAGGTTGTGAGTTCAAAACCCTAGCCTGGCAATAAATAAATAAATAAATAAATAAATAAAAAATAAAAAATAAAAGAAATGAGTCTGTTTTTAGTCTTATGCATATGGATAGCCAGTTTTTCCAGCATCATTTTTTTTCTTGTTTCAGAACTTTTGTTTGTTTGTTTATTTATTTTTATGGCCGGCTCAGCCTGCCCTGAGGGTAGGGTCCAGCATCATTTATTAAACAGGCCTTTTCCAGTCACCCTTTGGCCCCTTTGTCAAACATAAGGTGACTGATTGTGTTTGGGGTTGTTTCTGCATCTTCTAATCTATTTCACTGATCCTCAGATCTGCTTGTTTGTTTGTTTGGGGTTTATTTGTTTGTTTGTTTGTTTTGACAGTACCAGGCTTTTTTTAAAAAAAATCTCAACATTGAAAGGAATCTGAAAGAGAAAATTGAAGAGAATATCAGAAAATATTAAACTATATCTTGCTCTTGGGTAAGAAGAAAAAAACCTAGTGAAATGTTCATACTCCCAAAATTATTCTACAGTTTTAGTGCAATCCTCATGAAAATATGAGTAGCATGCCTCACAGAACTAGAGAAAATTCTCTTGAAAAACTCTTGGAAACAGAAGTGATTGAGAATAGCAAACACAGTTCTGGACAACAAAGGCAAGGCATGAGACGTCACGACTGAACCACTCAGCACTGACCCTGCTGTAGGCTTGTTAGGGCTACCCATGTTGGACTCTGGCCTGCACTCTACCACAGAAACATGGACACCAGAGGAATTTTATTACTTTCGTCCCTTTTGTTTCTTGCTCTTTTTTCTGTGTAGTTCTCTTCTTTTTTTATTTTCCTCTTTACTTTTTACTTTTTCTTTGTTTCTTTTTCTTATGGCTGTTTAGGTTTGTATTTTTATTAGGTTCTGTTCTGTGTCTTCTTTCTCTCTTTCCTCAACTATTATTCTTGACTTTCTGATATTTTCATGGAAGCCACCATTATCTCTTATCTTCTTGGTTCACGGTTCCCGTTGACATTTTTTTTTTCTTTTCTTTCATTCTGTCTCTCCTGTTCCTGACTCCAGTTTCCCAAAGCTCAGGTGACTGTCCTTCGTCCTCAAGCCTTGCTTCTACTTCACTATAGTTCTCCTTATTTCTCTCTGTTATGTCTCCTATTTTTCTCAAATTCCCCCACTCCACAGAGTGAAATCACTCCAGTAAAGGGAAGCATTTCATTGAAGTGCCTGGTTCGTGTTAGATTTTGTCATATATTTTTATAGGCTGTTAAGTTATAATGTTTTCTTTATTCATAATGATTAAAAAGGTCATTATTGCGCAGGACCCAGCAGGATGGCTCAGTGGTCTAAAGCGCCTGCTTAGGAAAGCTCCGGCAGCTGCAGGGACCACAGTTCAATCCCTGGCACCACATGCTGCGCCAGCCCTGCCCTCAGGGCAGGCTGAGCTGGCCATAAAAATAAATAAACAAACAAAAGTTCTGAAACAAGAGAAAAAATAAAATTCTAAAAAAAAAAAAAAAAAAAAACCCATGTCATTATTGATCATTTTAAATCCTTTTTACCTCATTCTAAGATTAAATATTAAAGTTTTGACATTTTTAAAAAATGATTATCTGCGTATTTGCTCATTTAACCAATAAACAAAAAGCTAGAACTCCACTAGGTAGCAGTTACAATTCCAGCCCTGGGGATAAAACAATAAATAAGATAAACAATGTTCCTACAGACAAAGACCTTGCATTCTATTGGTAAGTGTAGAAAAATACATTAAGATAAATAAGGCACCATCAGATGGTGAGGGCTAATATAGAGCGATGTACTGGAAAGTGATTAAATGGTTAGGAAATGTCTCGTTAAGTGTCATAAAGGCTCTATTTGCACGCTAGTGTGAAGTCTTCCAGGCATCAGACCAGCTGCTGTAACTGCTAACAGAGAGTTCTGAGAGGTTTCAGACTGAAGGAAAGACCAATGTGGATGAGGAGCAATGTGTGAGTGAAAGAGACAAATGCAAATTATGATCTATAGTTTATGTATGGGCCAGATTATGTAGATCCTTAGAGTTTAGGATAATGAACCTGGATCCCATTCTCTGTGTGCTGATTGTAAATTCATTATAAACATTTCCCAGTTTAACTAAAGAATCTCCTAAAATATCATTTTAATGGCTTCACATTATTCTGTCATGTGGATGTATGAGAAGTCACTTAATCATTGCCTTATTATGGGGCATCTAGGTTGTAAGACTTGGTCACGATTCAACTTGAATCAATTAGTGAAAACATAAAAGAAACACCTTTTTACTGCTTCAATCAAATGCCATTTAGTAGCAATTACTATTCACTGAAGATGATATATGATCCTGGAAATTATAATCAGGTAAGAAATATGCATTATCCTTCCTGATTTAACTTATTTTGACATGTATGAAAAAGTACATAGCAAAACTAATGTCATAAATGTTTTAATCATCTTAGGAGATGGTATTATAAATGTAATAAGTGACTATATTAATTCAAATAATGTGATGATTTCTAAAGTATTTTACTTGGTTCATATTTTAATATTAATTAATATTAATTCATGTTCATGTTTAATATTAATAAAATATTAATTTGATAATATATTCTCAAGATGTATCAAAATAAATATGGTATACATTCTATTTGAAAGAATAATAGAGAAGTCAGGTGTGGTGGCACATGACTGTAATCCCAGCACTTGCGAGTCTGAGGCAGGAGGATCAGTGTGACTTTGAGAACAGCATGGGCTACAAATGTGGGCTCCAGGCCAGTCTGAACTGCATAGTGAGATCCTGTCTTAAAAAAAAAAAAAACATAATAATAAAGAAAAGATAGCAGCATAATGCAGTAGTAAAAAGGATATCCTCATAGTCATGGATTCAATCCTAGAACCAAAAAACATTTAAAAAAAAACAGATGGCTTTTGTACTAACAGCAAAACGATCCCTTATTTTCAAGGAAATGTTGTAGCCATATGGCATGTGCCCAGCATGGTAAGGAATCCTGACTTTCTCATTACTAAATGTAATTGCATTCACAGTGCTTGTCTATTCTTCCCATTTTCATCTGGAACACTAGAAGAGTCGAGTTGGCCTAATGGATTTCTTGCTACGATCACTAGAGAGTTGAATGAAGCCTGTCAGTCCCTTACCAGAATATTGATTTTAGTGGTATTAAACTGAATACTAGGATCATAAAGGAAACCAATCATATCACAATGTTATTCTGTCCTCAGTACTGAGATTCAGATAAAGGCACCAGCTAGTGGCTCTCCATCAGTGATTTCCATACTGTGGTAGAAGATTTCTGTAGCACTTGGTGTAGTGTAGAGAATTTTTATCACAACAGTGTAGTGAGAGTTTATTTTTAAACATTGTTGCTAGATGTAAAGTCAGTACACCAACAACTTTTTTAGAAGTCTTTCTTTTTATTTGGGCCTTAGGAATACCAACCTGATCAAGTTCATTCCTTTACTTTAGCTTCTGGTCAATGTTGTATGGTACAGAGAGCTCCCGTCTTTGCTTAAACTCTGTCCCACATCATTAAGAAGTAGTATCCAAAAGGCCATCATGTTAGACCTGGAAGGTGCAGCAATGATAAGGACTCACTCTACTATGGTCCCTGCTGGTGTTGAATTCCTACAGCTGCCTTTACTTCACTGGGCCTGAGACTTACATCCCATGTGCTGTGCTGGATGCAGGCTTCCAAGACAGTGCCTGTAAGACTCCGCACACTGTGCTATGCTCTTACACACACTTCCTTTCTCCTCACTCTCTAGCAAAAACTTACTTAAAAAAAAAAAATCATACTTTTGATTCCAGGTCGGATCACACCTTGCCACAGACCAGATATTTTTTGGGGGGATGGGAGTACTTGATTTTCCTGGGGCTATTTAGAAGTTACGGAGGCTGTAGTTGCTGACTTCTGGCCCCTTCTCAACTGAGAAGCAATGTCTGTTTTTCTACTTCATTGTCCTATACAGGACTCCTCCCTCTTCTCATGAAATCCACTTTTATACCAACTTCCTGTAGTTATTGGCAACATACTGCTCTTAAAATTCAAGCAGCCAGCAAAGCAGATTCACAACTTTTCATGAGAAGCCTTAGTGACTAAGTTTGTGTTTTATGTTTTATTTGAGCGTCACTTCACACAAAATTATCAGCTATGATATCACAGGCCAGCTTTCTTCATATGCAGTTTCTTTTTCTTTTTTTTTTAATATTGGAGTAGATTTATTATGGCTACTCCAGATTTTAGAGTGATTCATAATCTCAGAGTTTGAAGCTATCACAGTGCTGATTATTGGACAATAATTGGTTTAGTTTATAAGTCTAAGGCAAACATACTAATTAGTGTATTTTTCTTCAGAAATCATGCTTAGATTATGAAGTCTGACCCAAAACTTTTATAATTAAAAGTAAATTTGATTAAGATGCTTCACAAGATTACATGAATGAACTAAAGAGTATACAGTACAATATTTTTTTAAAATAAAATCTAAAAATTCAAGAAAGGCCATCTTTACCTTGTTTGAACAATGTAATTTGAACAAGTTGAACTTCAGAAATGACTTAAAGGAAAGTAAGACTGGCAGCTATAAAGAATATTGTTTATAAAGTAAACCCAGTTATCAAGGCGACTTAAAAAGCTGGACTCTGGGCTTTGGAGTGGGACAGTACAGGATATGGACACTGTCCAGGGACACAGCTCATGGCACACGGCACAGACTGTGTTGCCAGTGTGGAGTGCTGCCGCTGCTTCTCAGAGGAGGAAGAGATGCACCTTGTCAGCTTTGCTTCTGGTGAGCAGAAATGCTTAATGTCATTAGCGAAACAAAATGAGATTTGAAGGAAGGCAGCCCTTTTAAACAGGAACTAGAAGAGGCTTATGTGTCCCCATTCAACACTGCCAGGCTGCTCTGCAGCAACTGGAGGTTGCCCGTGGCCTGCTTCAGTCCCAGTTCTGCGAGTTCCACTAAATCTTCTCTGAACGCAGCAACTCTTCTTGTCTTAAAGTCTGGAAGTTCTTGTTTTGCAAATTCAGATATATTTTCAAACTTTAGACGATATAGCTGATGGGAAGTTTCAGGCCGCAGAGCCTCTTTATTTTTTGCCTTTGCTTTATCCAGTGCTTTATTAGCATTTTCATAGTCCACTAAAGACGGAGACCTTCAGTAGAGGAGATCCTTAGCTGCTTGAGATTCTCTACAGTAACATTTTAAAAGTTCAGAAAGTTTGAGGTCTTCATCAGCAGATACTCATGTCTCTATTATTCTTGTTTTATCAAATGGTTCTGAAACTTTGAGGAAAAACTTGCATATATTGGTAAAATCCTGAGCTCCTAAAGCACATAATGAAGAACCAGTTCTGTTGTAATCATCTGCAGCTCTCTTGTGGTATCTTGTCATACTATTGGGTTTAACAGATGCATCCTCAACTTGGCTGTGGTATTCTAAAAGGAATGCTCATTCGTGCTCAAAGAAATCATCTACATCCTTTACTCCTGAAACAGTGACTCCATCTGCTGATCTGACCATGTTTTAAAAAAAATCTTCAAGTTTCTCTCTTTTGTTTTTCCTCAAACACTCGAATCTTGATTATATTCCAAGAAGATGTGGAAATTTAAATCTTTCCTCAAATTAGGATGAGCTGCCCACAACACAGGAACACTTCATGCATCGCTACTGTCTTCTTGAATATCGCCAAACGTTCAGCTTTCAGTACCTTTTTCATCTTTGTGAATTCTTCCTTTGTCATTGGTCCTTGCTCTTCTCTGAGCTTCTGTAGCTTTTTTCTTGAAGCATCAAAATCAGGCCTTGCTGCAGGAATGATCTAACCTGCTTAGTTTTTTTTTTTTTGTTTGTTTGTTTGTTTGTTTGTTTGTTTTGTTTTTTTCATGATTGAATATTTTTATTGTTTAAATTTAGCAATGGTTAGATTACATATTTTCATCATCAGATCAGTTCGATTAATAGATATAGGTATAGAAGATTGATCAAACAATTAAACATTAACACTTTCAATAAACATTACTTTTTTTTTTTCTTTTCCCCTTTCTTTTTTAAAAAGCTGACACATTGCATATTGTCCTCACAATAGTTCTACAGAGCACAGTGTGTGGGCATGACCCACCTCCCTATTGATGTTGCTAACAAGAAAAAGAAGAAAAAAAAAAAGAAAGAAAGAAAATTCTTCTCTTTGGACTAAGAGGAAGTAGATGCATACACAGTCAAATGTTCTACAATTGCAGTGGGCCACCAATGAAGCTTGTAATGTTGGAGGCTGTTGATCTAACCTGCTCAGTCTTTGTATGGACCGTGAACCTTACTTTATCCCTCTCACCAAGAGCATCAGTAATGTCCACCTACAGAGCAGCACCACTTTGAAGATCTACATTTATTGCTTTAAGTCCACAGCCTTCCTCCAAGAGGAAGTCGGGACCATCATCCAGGGCTTTCTATTGGGCCAGCAGGCCAAGCGTGCCAGGAGCAAGGGGAGGATGGGGGAGACACAGAGGAAGACATTAGTGCCCGGCCAGTGCTGTGCCCGTATCTGTCCCACGCCCACCGCCTCCACTGGGCACCCCCGGCTTGGCGCAGCTGAGAACCTCATACGCCATTTCTAATGTGCAAATGTGGGCATGAATATTAGTGAGGGGTTAGGCGCCATGTTTGCATTGCTATGTGAATATTTGTTTTTAGAATTTAAGGATTGAAAGAAATTTGTGTTTGTGATTTTTTTGTTTGTTTTTTAGATAGGTGGAGAATAATGAAAAGAGACTATATTTTCTTTTTCTCATGATCCCTCTGAGGGAACCTAGGAATGCACATATGCACCACTGCACTTTGTAATTATTCAAACTAGAAAATAAGGGAGGCAGAAAACTGAAGGACAAACAGTGATTTTTGTATTTAGTACAGAGTCTACAGGGTCTTACCACACTAATGAGACTCATAGTGGTCCTCCTGTTTCCAGCCTCCTAAGCACTGGGATTACAGACTAGCACCACCATGCCCAGTCTCAATTACCATTTCAAGGGCCGGCTGGCACAGCATGGTGATTAAACCCCAGGTCCTGAGCCTACCTAAACAAGAGCTGTCATCTCCTGAGCTGTCTGACCAGCCTTACAAACAGTGATTCTTGACATCAGGACGGAGAGCAATCAGATCTGTGGGCTCAGATGTTCTCAGGTTCCCACTGGCTACTTACTGAATAGCTTCAAGTTGTTCATTGACAAACAAGTAATTCAGACGGTTATTTGAGGATAAAATACTTGGCACAGGGTAGGAGGTTAGTATACATGATAAATACACAGAAAGTTCTGTCTCTTTCTCCACTCAGCAAACATTACTTTTTAAAAAAACAACTTTAGTGCTTAGTAATCAAATTTGCATAGATCCTTAGAACTAGAACTTTCATTGAGTTCTTAATATTCAACATCTGTCTTCCTCAGTACTGTAAAATGTTCAATTATTTAATGTATAATGACAGATGAGATAGAAATTCCTCATATCTGTACTTTACAAATGAATAAGGCAGAGCTACTAAAATGTTTAGGATCTCAAAAGCAGAGATCATAAGCAGAATAACTAGGATTGCAGTCCAAGAACTTGGCAAGGGCCCCACACTCCTCCGTGCCAAAATGCTTCTTATGAGGGATGCAGAAATGGAAAAGCTGGGTTACATTCAAAATAGAGAATATTTGACAGACCTAATTTTGGGGAATTAGGTAAAATAGAATAATAATGGGAAAAAATGAAGTGAATAGACATTACACTTCTATCAGACATGTGTGAAAAGCATCTTGGGTTAGCTCTTTGAAATACTTGGGCAAGAAGCCAGCAGATCTCAGAGGATCCCTTATTGCTCCAGCTAGAAGGATCAAGCCTCCTTAGCTCATGTATCTTAAATAGTATCAGGCAATTATTTCAGAGCTGTTAATTCTAAATAATAGCTTGTATATTGGTCCCAGATGAGAAGCAATCCTGTGTATAGAATTAGAGTACTACACAAATATAAATAAGACACATAAATGAGGACTAGTCAGAGCAAATTTCAGCTTACATTCTGTCCTAATTATTCTTCTCGCATTGCTTAGACAAACACCCGACACCCAAAATGAGGGAAGGACAGGTTTATTCAGCTCACAGTTACTGGAGGTTTCAGCCCATACTTGGCTGGCTCTAAGGCAGAGAGGCACAGGGCAGAAAACAACCTTTCATGGCAGCAGGCAGAGAGCAAGAAGAAAACGAGAGGAAGCAGCAGCTGCAGCAGC
The DNA here is from genome assembly GCA_004027025.1 of Myocastor coypus. Classification (NCBI taxonomy): domain Eukaryota; kingdom Metazoa; phylum Chordata; class Mammalia; order Rodentia; family Myocastoridae; genus Myocastor; species Myocastor coypus. The sequence continues at coordinate 88,245 of PVJA010000215.1, read as the reverse complement.
TCAAGCAGCTAATGTTTCTTTCCTCCTTACCTTGAAATGCAAATTTCCTGCCCCCGGGGAGGTGCAGCACCCACACTCACAATAATCAATCACAAGTTCCAGAAGCTGCCCCATGACTGCATGAGGCTTTGGGGGGACACCTATACAAAAGCCATAACACAGTCCGTATTTCTTCTGTTCTGATAGCCGATCTACAGGCAGGGTGGTCCAAGACGATAATTTATTTTTTTTTATTTTTGTACCATTTTCTTTTCTATGTTTAATTTGTAAAGACAGTACAAATTAGAGTTGAAACAGGAGAAATTACAAGTAAGGCAGATTTTCACTAACCTAAATAATATGAATTTAACAGTATTTGTTGTAATACAGAGTGGTCTTCCAACCAGTTATTCATATTACAAAATACACGCATGATAAATTGGAAGAAAGCAAGCAAGAAATGTGTAAGAAACTGAGAAGAGAAATTGTACAAACTATTGCAAGAAGGAGATGAAACTAATTAAAACATCAACTGTTTCTTTGCATAGATGCGGGAATGTACACTACAGTTGTCCAAACCATCCAGCTTACGTATATAGTTATATCTCTTTCCCCCACTCCCTTTCCTGTCCTTCTCCTCCATTCAGTAGCTCTATACTTTTGACTAAGTTCATTCCCTGTTTCTAGGATCTATTGCACCCTTTGGAATCCGTTTTTCTCTTTCAGGTTCTCACCCTAAGGAGATAACACAATGTTTGCATATGCAGGTCTGATTTATTTTACTTAATAGTATGCTCTTTAGTTGCATCTATTGTAGTGACATAGAGATAAGATTGAAGACCAGTTGGTGCCCCTAAAATGGTGAGTTACAGACAGAACCCAGGAAGGCCCGCCTTCTGTTGCCTGAGATTCCCGGAAAGCTGGAGCTCAAGGTTGCGGATGGCGGCTCTTCCCGTGGATGCCCTGTTCTTTGTTTATCTGCTACATGACACCAGTGGTTGCTTCCTCCCCTGCTTAAAGTATGATCTGTTAGTATTTGTGTGAGCTACATGTCTGGAATATGCTGTGTGTATTAAAGTAGTGACGTACACTCCTTAGCCAATTTTTTAATGCTAAATAAAAAGGCTGAGGCTCTGGGCTCACTGAGGAAGAGAAATCTTGGTGAGTCCTCTGAAGCTACATTCATCAGGTCTTCTCATTGTTTCTTTTGGCACCGGACGAAAAATCATACAACATGCATCCATTTACCAACAAACACTCAAATTTATGTTGCTTTATACCTAAATAATGCTCCACTGTGTAAAATACCACATCTTGCTTGTCCATTCTTCAGTTGATGGGCATCTAGGTTGTTTCCAGGATTTATCTGTGACAAATTGCACCACTATGTACATGGGTGCACATATATCTTTGTAGTATGATGTCAGTTCTTTGGAAAATACCCAGGAGGGAAATAGCTGGTTTGACAGGGATCTCCAATCCTAGCTTTAGAAGGAATCTCCACACTGACTTCCACGGTGGTTGTGCCAATCTGTACCCCCACCAATAGTGCAGAGAGTTCCTTCTCCACAGCCCCTCTGGCATTTGTTACTGGCTGATTTCTTGGTGTTAGCCATTCTTTCTGGGGTGAAATGAAATCTCAGTGTTGTTTTAATTTGCATTTATTGGATGACCAATGATATTGAAACTTCTTAAATATATTTACTGGCCATTTGTAATTTTTTTCCTCTGAGAAGTATATATTAATCTCAGTGCCCATTTTTGGAAGGAGTCTTTGAATTTGGGGGTGGTCCTGATTTTTTAAAAATCCTTCATATGTTCTAGATAGGAGGGTTTTGTCTGAGGGACAGTCTGCTATAATTTTTCCCAGTTTGTTGCTTTCCTTTTACTCTGTTGGAGATACGTGTTAAAGTACAGAAATTTTTCAGAAAGGTGACATTGCAGTTGTTGATTCTTTGAAATATTTCTCATGCATTTTGGTTTTTGTTCATAAACTCTCTACCTACTTTCATGTTGTTAAGATTTCTATCTACATTTTTGTTCTAAAGACTTAGTGTTTCTGATTTAATATTTAAATGTTTCCTCCCATATTTAACTATACTTAAAGCTATTTAACTGTAGTTTTTTGCATGGTGATAGGCATGGATCTATCTCACAAAGGACATAAAAAATTTATAGAGTGAATATCAGGATACTATGAAAAAAGAGATTGAGGGGGATTTGAGAAAATGGAAAAATATCCCATGTTCCTGGGCAGGAAGAACAAACATTGTGAAAATGGCCATATTCCCCAAATTTTTAGAAAGATTCAATGCAATCCTGATTAAAATATCATTAGTATACCTCAAAGAGCTAGAAAAAACTATCCTCAAATTCGTTTGGAACCATCAGAGACCCAGAATATCAAAAGTGATACTGGGAAACAAATGAAAGGCAGGAAGTATCAGTATTCCTGATCTGAAATTCTACTACAAGCTACAGGGATAAAAATCAGCATAGTACTGGCATAAAGACAGAACGGAGAATCAAAAAAAAAAAAAAAAAAAAAAAGCAGATTGGAAGATGCAGGCACAAGAGCCAATTCATTTAGGTGCCTTATCTTTGATAAAGGGGCCAGACAGACTCACAGGAAGAAAAATAGCCTCTCTAATAAATGGTGCTGGAAAAACTGGCTTTCCATGTGCCAAAGGCTAAAACTAGACCCGCGATCCTTTTCAAACTATTCATTGGAAATTTCTTAGCATTATTCTGCTATCAGCATTTTTTTCCTTCCTGGGAGAATATTTAGTATGTTTTATTAGTTCTGATGATGATCCAATTGAATATTTAATATGTTTTATTAGTAATCTGATGATGATCCAACTGAATTAGAGTAGAAAAGATAACCTATTTTTACCCCAAATGTAATGTTCTTGAGTTTTGCCCATTTTTCCTTTACAGTCGTTGTAATCTTGCCTGTAGATGGACTCTATAAAAAACATCATACGTCTTCTTAGCTAAGTGCCCATCTTGCTATCTTCATGTATACAAAGTGAATATGAAACTAATGTCAATGATTTGGTTGTAAGGAGCTGACAGTACCATCAAACTTGGGGTCATTTCCTTTGTCACAAATAGATGCTTTAACAGTAATAAACCATTTCCAAAAGCTGTTGCTGCTAAGGTCAAAACAATACTAATGTCTTATGCATAAACTTGATTACTGGACTTTAGTGAGAACTCCTTTGGTTTAATGATTCTTGACTAGGGACTGGGTGTTATGTCATTTAGTCTTCAAGATTTCATCAAGTTTAAGCAATAATATTTTGTATACATTAATACGGTGGATTTCTAAGAGATTTTCACAGGAATTACTGGCCAACAAAGTAACAACTCCCATTTCATATCAGCTATTTTATCTTTAAAAGTTTTTTGTGGTATACTTTTTGTTTCACCAGTAAAATAATAAACTACTATGCAAAGGAAAAATGTATTGTCTACCCATTCATTTTATTTTTACTCTGAGTTAGCTTTCTATACATGGCAATATGTAGATTGTTTAGGTATATTATTTGGATTATTGTGTCCAAGATAAGTATATTGAAAGAGTTTTCTCTCTAAAAACTCATAACTAGTCCAGGCATTGTGGTTCATGCCTGTAACCCCAGCATTAGGGAGCTGAAAGCAGGGGATCACTACGAGTCTCAACTGTGTAGTGAGACCTTGCACACACACACACACACACACGCACACACACACACACACATATACACACACACACACAAAGCATAACTAGCTCACTAGTTTATTTTTTATTATTTTCATTTAAAGACAATTTAAATGAAATAATATTATAACTTACCTTTCAATTAAATCTTCATTTTCCCTCTTTTTGGTATCCAGATATATTTTTCTCATCTGAGTGACACAGACCACAGGAATCTATGACTTTCTGCATTCTGTTATGATTTTTTGAAGCTTAACCATTAACAAATAGACAGTCTTTCTATTGTTTGATAAGCACAATGTCAAGGATCGGTTCCCAGTTCTGCATTGTGTTGGTCACCCCACCATGACTAAGTGTCGACTGACTCAATGTTTATATATCCAAATAAATAAAATCGTGTATTCACATTTTTTTAGACTATTCTTCAAATGTCACTGTTGAGGTGAAGAAAACGTAGGATCCAAATGAATCAGATTAATCCATTATCATTTGAACTGTATTTCCTATTCTGATCCTTGCAGTTCTTTGCCACCTAACACATCATAGTCAGGTCCTTGTTTCTCTAAACCCAGAGAATAAACCATCTTGTACCAGCACTAACCTAAGTACTGTAAGCAAATTGATCTGATTCAAGACACTTGATTGCCAAATTTGAAATGCTGCAGTTCATTTAATTTTTCATATATCCTGCTTTGTCTTTATTGTTTGAGGCCAAGAGCAGAACCAGAGTAAGTGCTCCAATAGAGTGGTCCATTAAATAAGCTTTATCAGACAGAAGAATTTAATAATCGGCATGTTTGGAAGAGCATCAGCTCCTTGCCCCTTTTCTGCACTCTTTTTTACCCAGAGAAGCATCTTCAACCAATTTAAAAGTGCTAAAATTCTACAGTTATAGCCACTTTATTCTTTTAACCTCCGTTAAATGCAAATTTCCCTTGGCAGAATAATAATTAAGGAGATTAGTGCTGATAAGCTCCTCAGAGTGTTTCTTCAGTAAAGATTTTCATGAAAGGAAAGGAGATAATAGGCTTTCAGGAATAAAATAAATATGGAGAAAGACAGCACATCCGCTTCAGTCTTCCTAGGATTGCCGGAGGAGCTGGAGCACACAGCCAAATTGGAAGGGATCGCTACCTCCTGATTCCGAGGCAAAGAAGATGGCTTCCAATTGCATGGGCATGACATGAACTGGAAATTTTCACCAACTGCACTAAAACTCAGTATACCCTCAGAAAAGACCACATTCTTTTAGAACCTCAGAAAATGTTGCTTCTAAAACTAAATGTCTAGCAAGATAAAATATGTGGATATTAAGCTTATTTTGAACTGCATGCAAATACACACACACACACTGACGTGCATTATACTTAGAGTCATCATTGAGCATCATGTTCAATTTTTTCTGATATAAAATTTAATATCCTCTGGATACATCTATCATGAGATTGCTTTTATTTCATTTTTGGTTTAATCTTATTTTATTTTGAACTATAAAACAAAAGCAAGAACAAAAATCAGAAACAGGATATTATACAATAAAGATTGCTTTTAAAAGGAGACAATTATCCCAAGTAATATTTAAAAAGTGAAAAGGTATATATATATATATATATATATATATATATATATATATATCCAGAGTCCAAAAATATATAGCTATAGATAAATATAGATAGATAGATACATATATCTACATATATATCATACAAATATATTTCATATAACACAGTGTAAGGAAGAAAACATTCTTCAAGTTGGTTCAAGTATCATCATTTAGTTTATTATTTTCTGGTGCAATATAATTGATACATAATTTTCATTTACTAAACACCAATCATCCTTCATATTTTCCTAATGAAGAGAAATACTAATTTTTGAGAAAAGGCTGATAAATACAGTCACAACATATAAATAGTTGTTTACTTTTAATATATTTTAAAAAGTTAAATGTTATCGGGGGTTCAATCCCCGGTGTGCTGTGCCAGACCTGCTCTTGGGGCATGCTGAGACAGCGATTGAAAATGGGCCTGATTGTGAGTGCCTGGAGTCCCAGAGCTTGAGAGGCCTTGAGAAGGATCACTATGAGTCCAACCTGTATAGTGAGACCCTGTAGACCCTGTAATAAATACATAAAAATGTTAGCTGTGCATAGATTATTAAGTATAGCAATTGAATTCTTAGGTGTTGAGCTGAGAAAAAAAAGAAAATATGTCCACAAATGCTTGTTCATCAATGTCCATAGATATTTTAGTCATATAAGTCACAATAGCAATAAGAAAAATCCTTCAAGTGCTAGTGTAATTATGATTTAATGAGATTGTGGCTTATCCTTTTTTTGTATACTATACAAAAATACAGAAGTCATATAAATGCGATAATGTTCATTTCAAAGGCATCATGTTGAAAGAAAGAAACAAAACACAATAGACTGCATACGGTAATGTGATGTGACAGAGGTCTGGTAGGTGACACACACAAAGAGCATCCCATATGGTGTGGTGCAGTGGGCCTCGGGCTGCTTTTTACTCTTACACTGAATGAATTCTTTCAAAAAGAAGACAAAATGAAGCCAGTCCCTGTTGGCTTGAATTTCTGTAATAGCGACCTGTGGCAAAGAGTGACTTGCACATAGATCATGTGGTAATCTATCTGCAGTACAGAAATAAAACTCCAGGAGGAAAAAAGAAAACATGGCATGTGCATGCAGTAGAATATACTGTGACATGATGATGAACTTGAGACAGCTTTTAGGAAAATGGCTGCACCTCGGTCCCGATACTAAGTGAAATGTCACGCATACAAACTGAAACACCGCATGCTTCTCTTATATGAAAAACCCAAACTGTATAAGAAAAAGAGAAATACATTAGGCAATATGGAGACAGATCTTTCTCAGACAGAGTGAGGGAGGCAGAGGAAGGGAAAGGAGAGAGGATAGAAAAGGAATGAAGATGCATTGCGTACACGCACCACGCCACAAGGAATACAGAATGATGTACTGCGAACACGCACTGATAAAAATAAATAGATAAATGCTGGGGAGAGCACACACAATGAGAGGGAAGAAAATAGAATAAATAAACGTGTCTTGTTGAGTTATTTGTCACTGCTCCCACCCAGTGCTCACTGTCACCAGCTTGAAGGAGTTAAAATTAATCTACAAAGTTTTCTTTACATGACCTGAGACCAAGGGGATCTCTCCACTAGCTGCAAGCTCCTGGCACCTCCATGATGAGCCTGCAGGCTTTAGGACTTAACTAGCACAACTTTGAAGCACTGAGGCCAAAGAAAGCACAACCATGAGTACTTCACATGGGCCTTTGTCTTTTGCCTTTGTGTGTGCAAACTGTCCATGGAAACAAATTCAGAGTTAGAGATAAATTACAGGGCATGAAAAGACTCTGTTCTCCATGCCTTACACACAATTTGAATGACTACAGATTGCTCATGAAAACCTTGGTGATTAGAATGCAGGGAAATACTGTATCCAAGGAGACATATGATTAAGACTATCCAGGGAATCTGTATTTCAAGGATAAATGGAAAGAAAAAGTTTGAGGAAAGATGGTAAAACTAGCACACCTAAGAAATTCTGAAGGGATTTGTCTTGCATTTTTTTTTTTGCCGGTTTTTTCAAATGTTTTATTGAGTGTAGACATCTGGAGTACTGTAAAACATGCATTATCTGTAGATTCAAAAAGGAGCAAGCCACATTGTCCTCACTGTCAAATGTGGCAAGCTTGGCATACATGATGGAAATTAATGAAGTATCATGAGAGTAATATGGTTCTTGAAAAGCTTCTACAATTTGAAGTAGGGTCTTAATCATATGAAAAGAAAGATTGTTCACATTTAGTAACTTACATTTCTTTGGAAGTGCACAGTATTTTATAATTTAAAAATAATTTCTTTGTAGAAGATTTCCATTACTCCAACTTTATCTGTCCATTCAGTTTTCAGAATTTTTAATTTAAAAAACCATATTCTTTTGTAGGTTGTATGTTTATCTGAGAAATAACTAAATTCTTTTTACTTCTTTTTTGGTTGCTGAGGTATATTAAATTTAAAGAAGACAATATCTCCATCTTCAACAGCATAATTTCTGCCTTGTTGTCTATATTTTCCAGCTGTCTTGACTGCATTTTCAGAACCTTCCTCTTTAAAATCTTCATATTTCATTACTTCAGCCATAATGAATCCCTTTTCAAAGTCTGTGTGAATCTTTCCCGCAGCCTGAGGAGCCTTCATCCTTTCCTGATGGTCCATGCAAGTACTTCATCCGGGCCTGCAGTGAAAAAGTATTCTAGTTGGAGTGCTGCAAACCCAGCCTTAATGATCTTCGGCAAAGCACTTTGTGTCATGTTCGCTTCCAGATACTTCTGTCTCTCCTCAGCACTCAATTCTTGCAACTTGAGTTCCAAGGCCCCACTAAAAGGAATGACCAAGGCACCTGGGTCATACTTGTCCACCCACTCTTTAATTTTTATCAACCATTTGTTTTTCTTTCTAATGTAGTCTTTTTCAGAGAGATTAACCAAGCAGACCATTGGTTTTGAAGTCAAAAATAAGTGTTTATTCAACACTTCAATCTCTTTATCATTCCAATCATGATAGAAGCGAGCAGGTTTCTTTTGATCTATAACCCAGGATTTGACTTTGCACATTATGTCATATTCAGGTTTTAGTTTTTTATCTCCTCCTCTCACAGCCACTTTTTCTAGTTTATCTATAATGGGCCCAATCATTTCTTCATCTTTAAGCTGAAGCTCTTCATGAATTATTTCTATATCTCAAATGGGATATCAGCATGGGTGATATCATCATCTTCAAAAGCACACGTTAGATGAAAGATCCCATCACAGGCACTAATATGAGATAAAAAGGCATTTCCCAAGCCCTGCCCACTGTGAGCTCCTTTCACAAGGCCAGCAATATCAACCACATTCAGAAAGGCAGGAATTTTGCTTGCTGGTTTGTGATACTGGCAAAGAAATTCAAATCGTTCATCTGGTACAGGGACTCTGCTCTCATTAGGATCAATGGTGCAGAATGGAAAGTTTTCTGCTGAAGCCTGACTATTTGTTAATACATTAAAGAAGGTAGATTTCCCAACATTTGGCAATCCAACAATACCAATTTTGAGTGAAGTTCCAAATCTTCTAATGATTGGGGGTGGTTTCACTCCATTACCTCCCTTTTTGGGGGGCATCGTGTTCCAGGAGGACACTGACACGGGGTCTCAGGCACCAGGCTTGTCTTGCATTGTTGGCACTGACATAATTGTTAAACGAATTTCTTCAAATACAGGGACATGATCAGTAGAGATAAATTTATATAAATTCAGCAATATATTAAGAATCTTCAGAAATTATAAATACGTAAGAAAATATGAAATACTTTTTCTCTTAATTTACTTAAAAACCATATGACAGCTTATAATGCCATAATTTTCTCTTGCATCATGTCTAGTATGAGTCATTTTAGATATACATAGCAATCATTAATAAAATCTTAGGGTGTATTTTCTAAAATGTAAGCAATATGAAATCTAAAAACACAATGTAAGTTGAAGGATATATTGGTCTTTCTGTAAAATAAAGATAAAGTGCTTAAAGTATAATACATACATGATATGGAAACAGTAAAATAATATTCACAAAATCCAAAAAAAGTCAGAAAACAGCAAAGAAATAAACTGAAGAGAAAAATATAAAATTATGGACCTAAGTTCAACCATATTATTAATCATAAATTAACTCTTGATGGTATAAATACTTCAGTTAAATAAACAGAAAATACATTATAGATAAATAAATAAAGGAGAGCAATTGTATTAGTCACCTTCCTATTTCTGTACTGGAGTGGAAGAAGTTTATTTTGGCTCACATTCTCTGAAGATTCAGTCCAAGGGTTCAATGTATGCAAGGTCAGCTGGTGCCATGCAGCAATATTAAAGTGGCATGACATGATAGAGGTCAGGGCTCACACTATGGCAGCCAGCAAGTGGGGGAGTGAGGGATGGAGGTAGAGAGGGTGTAGCGAGGTGGGGAGGGAGGGAAAGACAGACAAAGAGGCTGAGACAGAGATAGAAACAGAAAGACAGAGACAGAGAGGCAGAGACAGTGTCAGAGAAGGAGGGAGGGAGGGAGGGAAGGAGAGAGGGAGGAAGAGAGGAAGAGGAGGAGATATATTAGCAAAATACATAGAGGAAGTATATTGGAAGTATGTTAGACTTCTTTGTAATATTGTCTTTCACATTTGGGAGGAGCTAGGTCCAATTCATCCATCTCTTTTAAACAAGCCCAAGTTAGAAAGAGCATATTCAGCTAAAAACTTATTGATGAATCCACTGATTATGTTAGCGACTCCATAATCCAGTGATTTTCCAAAAGGTCCAATTCTGAGCACGTAAGACTTTGATGGGCAGGGGGAAGGGGCATTTTAGATCTAAACCTAATATCATGTCTCACAAAACGTTCGTTGTACAAAAAGCCTTTGATACATCTGTAAAACATACTGAAGTCTTCCAGGTGCCACCAAAAGTGACCCACCTCTTCCCACCAGGCTTCACCTGCCAACACTACACCCAGCTGTAAACTCATCAGTGGACTAATCTGGTGTCACACACCCATGATCCAGTCACCTCCCAGTAGCCCCGCCTATGAGTGCATGAGGATTTGGGGGACATTTTAGATGTAAATCATAACAGATACTATTTTATAGGGAATTGCTTTTTAAACTTTTTTATTTAGATTGGATGTTGAGGGCACATAGAAGTATACAGTTAAGATCCACTTGTTTTAGTTCAGACAAGAAGAATGCTTCCACAAGAAAAATACAACAGTGACTACAGTGTATACTGAACTGGATGTTAAGACTGTCACCTGGACCCTGGGGACACTAAATATCCCTGACTCGAAAGACCATGAGCAGAGTTACTATGCAGGTTGGGAAATCCAACTAGAAATCCATCATGGAGATAAGACAGTGTGTGTAGTACATAAAAGGCCCTCTGAGAATCTTCTGCAATTATGACCATGAAAGACACATGTTTTTCTCTAGTTTGCTCATAAAATAATGGCTTTGCCTGGTTTTTGTGTTTAGGTTATACCGATTTCATCAAAGTGTGAAAAAAAGTGCTGCATCCTGTACAATTTCCTGTTTTGTGTAGCACGGATAACATTTCTCTTAACTGTCTGGTAGAATTCCTTAGTAAATCCCACTGCATTGTAAATTTGCTAAGTGAAATTAAAGTTTATACTATAATTTAAATTTATTTACGAGGCATGTATGAAACTAAATCTCTCTATATATTTGAAAAAACTTACATAATTTTAGTTTTTAAGTTTTAATATTTGGTATAATGTTAAATATAATTTTAATTTATCCTTCAACATTTATAGGGTCTGTAATGATAACTCATTTTTTCTCTCACTATTGATACTACTTATTTATTATTTGGCTTACCCCTAGTTGAGCTTTGACTTTCTCTAGTGCTTTTATTTTTTTGTTGTTCTGACATTCATTGATTTCTGTTCTTAATTTGATGCTTCTTTTTTCTCTTTTTTTCTAGTATTATGTGTTGTGCAACAGGCCAAAAAAAGAATAATTAGATACTCACATTCCAAAATGTAAAGTTGCATTGCTATATTATGCTACAATGAAACATAGCTCAACATGGGTCAGCGACCTAAATATAAGAGCTAAGAGTACAAAATTCTAGAAGAAAACATAAAAATCATGGTCATGGTCTCAGGTGTGATCCTGAGTAGATTCGTCGATCTGGTATTGGAAGCACAGGCAACTAATAAAATATACATATTAGTCACTGTCAAAATTAAAAATGCTCTTATGATGATATTAGCAAAGAAAGAAAAAAAAAGAAGTTTATGGAATGGGAAAAATATTTCATTATCACATCATATGATTTTATCTCACCCCCCCCCCGCCCCCCCAGGACCGGGATTCAGACTCACGACCTCGCACTTGCCCAGCAAGCACTTGTGCCTCGGAGCTATCTCCCCAGTCCTACATCACAGGATTTTATAATAAACAGAATATTAAATTTATACAACCTTGATTGCTTTGCTATTTTGTGAAGTGTGCTCTTGGCATTCTGATCATGATTTCATTAAATTTGAATAACAATTTTGAAGGTATGGCCATGTCAATTATTTTGGTTCTTCCTGCACAAGAGTGAGGGATATCTTTTTTCTAAAAATGTATTTAGTACCCTGCCTATAGGCTCTCACTACACAGATTGGACTCATAGTGATCCTCCTGCATTCAACTTCCCAAGCCCTGGGATTACAACATGTCTCCTTCGGTGGGGTTCGCACAGCATCACAGGGATCAAAACCTCAAACCCCTCATCCCCCTCCAACCCCATACCCCTGTTACCTGGGACTGCCTAAGCAGGCACTTTAATCTGCTGAGCTATCTGGCCAGCTCTAAGCAAGGCATATCTTATATTTTCTGATATCATCTTGGATATCCTTTTTCACAGTAGTGTAGTTTCCATTATAGAGATATTTTCACTTTGGTAGAATGAGTACTAAGTATTTCACTGTTTTTAATGCTGCTGTGAAAGGGATCATTGTCCTAATTTCTCTCCCAGTTTTATTTTTTTCATCTATAAGAAATCTATTGAGTTTTTTTTCTCAATATATTTAGTACAGGGTTCACAGAGTCAACAGTGTCTCACTACATAGATTGGACTTATAGTGATCCTCCTGTTTTCAGCCTTCTAAGCACTAGGATTATGGCATATTCCACCACACTCAATCTCAATCACCATTTCCTCTCACCCTGGAGATGGGCCACCACAGTGCAAGAGTATCCAAGCCAGCCTATTCATTCTACCTAAGAGGCACTTTAATCTGCTGAGCTATCTGACCAGCCTGCTATTGTTTTGAGTGTTTACTTTATATCCACCTGTATGACTAAACGTGGCTATTAAATCTACAAATTGTTTATTGTATTTTTTGACATATGCTATGTAAAATATTGTGTCATCTATAAAAAACGATGACTTAACTTCTTGCTTTCCAAACTTAGACTTTCCTTTCTTTTGTGTAACTACTCTGAGTAATGTTTCCAGAACTATACTGAATAGGAGTGGTGGCATTTGATATCCTTGGAACAGACTAGAAGATTCAGAAAAAATTCAAACACAGTCAGCCACCTCATTGTTGACAAAGGTGCAAAGCACATTCATTGGAAGATCACATCTTTAACAAGTGTTACAAGAAAAACTGGCTTTCCAAATGACAAGGACTAACTCAGCCTTTGTCTATTACCACTACTAAGTTGAAATCAAAATGAAACAAAGACCTAAATATTTAAAAATCAACACTAAATCTCTTTTAAAATAAAACATATTGCACTCTCAAGCAAGGGCATAAGCAAGCACTTCATGAACAAAACACTGACTATACAGGAAATTACTACAAAGAGTCAATAACTTGGATCTCATCTTACTAAAAAGCTTTTTTACTATCTAAAGAAATCACAAATAGAGTGAAAGACAACCCACACAGTGGGAAAAAAAATTTTAGCCACTTGTCCCTAAGACTAATATCCAGAATACATAAAGAACTGAAAAAAAATCACACTCCCAAATTTAAAGGCCCACTCCAAAAATGGGTATCTGTGAACAGCACATACTTCTCAGAGGAAGAAGTACAATTGGCCAATAAATATATGAGATGATGCTAATAACTGTTCATTTTTGAGAGATGCTCACTAAAATACATCACAATTCCATCTCCCTCCAGGAAGAATGGCTATTATTAAGAAATAATAACAAATGCTGATGGGACTGGGGCATAAAAGGAACCATTGTCCCTGGTTGGTGAGAGTGTTGACTGGTGTAAGTACCGTGGAAATCAGTGGGAGATTCCTCAAAAACTGGGACTAGAGGTCCTATTTGATCCAGTTATTTCCTTTCTCAGTATCATTCCAATAGAATTAAAAACATTATACCACAGTGATATGTCCACACTGATGTTTATAGCAGTACAATTTGTAACACATAAATCTTGGGAAAAGCCTAAATGCTCACCAATTGAGGAATGGGTGAAAGAGATTGTTATGGTTTGTGTCTAGGTGTCCCCCCAAAGCCTCATGCTGCTTTGGATTACTTCTGGAATTTGTAATTGATTATTGTGGAAATGGGTGCTGCCTCTCCTCTGGGGCAGGTGGTTTGCATTTCAGTGTAAGATAGGAAGAGAAGTTAGCCGCTTGAGCTGCTGCTAGCTCTCCCATCTCTCTTGCTCTTACCAGCCACCATGAAAGTTTGTTTTCTCCCATGTGCCTCTTTGCTTTGGAGCCAGCTGAATATGGACTGAAACCTCCAGTAAGTGTGAGCTAAACCTTTCCTTCCCTCATTTGAATGTCAGGTATTTTCCCAGCAACGAGAGAAGAGTAACTAAGACAGAGATGTTCTATTTAAACAACAGGATACTACTCACCTATAAATTTGAGGGATTTCTAGGTAAATGGATGCACCTTGGGATCACATCCTTAAGTGAAATAAACAGACATGTGTAAATGCCACAGGGTATCTCCGCTGTTAGAAACTGAAACTGTAAACAGGGACTGAAATGTAGACTTGACGTTGTGAAGTAAGAAAGGAAGGAGGAGGGATAGCAAAAGAAAACAATGAAAAAAGAAGGAAAAAAACTGTGTTAAACCTTTGTAAAAAAAGGAAGAGAAGGGAGACTGAAGGGAGGGGAGGAGAATGGGAAAAAATAAAAATCAAGGCATATTAGGTGAAGTTACAAATCCTCTATGGTGAATGTGATCACTATGTAGATAAAAGTACCAATAATAATAATAATAATAATAACAGTACAATATTTTATAATACATTTATAAAACTGTTAAAATTGTACTAAAGATTCTATATATTTTATGTTATGACACTATTCTCTCTGGAAGATAGAATGTATAGTAGGCTTTAGAAACATTGTAGAACATATTTTCACTATTGTCTTTTCTTTTTGAATCAGAAGATATTTCTTCAGTGATCTTTACATAATAAAAAGTTCATAAAAAAATTCATGAAATACTCTGTCTTAGTTACTTTTTACTTGTTTCTGGGACAAATACTCGACCTCCAAATGAAGGAAGGAAAGGTTTAGTTAGCTCACAGTTACTGGAGATTTCAGTTCGTGCTCAGCTGGCCCAAGGCTGAGAGACACATGGCAGAGAGCAGCAGTTCATGGTGGCGGAATAGCAACAATGGCGACAGAGGCAACAGAACAACCAGGGGAGCAGAGAGCAACAGTGTTTCTGTCTCTGTTTCTCTTTATATTACATTCAGGCTCTCTGCCTCAGCCGATCCACCTTAGGCTATACCCATAATCCCAGAAGTACTTAAAACACATATTTCAGGGATAATGTATCAAGTCTCAAACTCTAGAAGTCCCCACCCCATGACTCATGAGACTTTAGGGGGGCAACTAGATATAAACCATAACATACCCCTCTTCCCATATAACATTTTGAATGTTTCAATTAATATGTATGTTTAACATTATTGATAATACATAATGAATATAACTGTTGAGATATTAGAGGAACAGATTATCCATTCATTCACTTAAAATCTGAAGTGCTGCTGGGCGTGGTGGTGCACACCTGTAATCCCAGCACTCAGGAGGCTGAGGCAGGAGGATCAGTGCGAGTTCAAAACCAGCCTGGACTACGAAAGTGAGCTCAAGGCCAGCCTGAACTGCAATAGCGAGACCCTGTCTCAAAAAGACTAAAAAAAAAAAAAAAAAAATTGAAGTACTGCCAAAGTTATTTCACAATCTAGGACATTTCGTAATGCATGCAGTACTTATTAGTATCATAAAAATTTGAATTCTCATCATTAGTTTATCTTTTTCCTCAGTTTTCACGATATAACTCATGTTTTCCTAATATGTGGATTTTATTTACATGTCATCTCCAAAACTGTGATTTTTAAATGATTCATTCATCGAATGTGTTACTCATTTTCAGTATATTGTAGGAAAGTTACAATATCTGTCATAATAAATGTTTAGTACACATTAGCTTTACTTAGAAACTACTCACAGTGGCTACTTAAGAAATTCCAGGTATTATGGAAAGGAGACGCCCCCCCCCCCAGTATAAGAGATCCAATTAAAAAATAGTCCAAAAAAAGTAGAGATGTCTCATAAAAGAAGTACACATGGCCAATAAGTATGTGATGAAAGGTTGAGCATGACCAGCCTTGGAGAATTGCAAATTAAAGCAGCATTGAGATGGCATCTAACTCCAGAAATAATGGCCATCATCAATAAATTAAATAATAACAAATGCCTGAGAGACTGCATGGTAAAGGATTCCTACTTATACTGTTGGTGGAGACGTAAGCTAGTACAATATTATGGAAATCAGAAGAGAGGTTCTGCATAAAGCTACAACCTGAAATTCCATTCTACACCATCATTCTCTTTCTACTAATCTTCCTAAAAGAGTTAGAGACATTGTATGAAAGCAGCACATACATCCTTGTCTTAGTCACTCTTTTCTCATTGCCGACACAAATTTCTCACACCCAAAATGAAGGAAGGAAAGGTTTTTTAGCTCCCAGTTACTGGAGGTTTCAGTCCATACTAAGCTAGCTTCAAGGCAGGCTGGCAGGTGGCAGAAAGCAGCAGTTCATGGTGGCAGAACAGCAGCAATGGCACTAGCGAGAGCATCTGTCTCTGTCCCTCTTATATTGCACCCAGGCTCTCTGCTCAGGCAGGGTATAACGCTCACACCCATAATCCTAGCACCACTAAAACCCACAATCCCAGCCTTGGATCACCTGTAATCCCAGTAGATCATGAGTTAATTTCAAACACTAGAAGTCCCTGCCCTATGACCGCATGAGGCTTTGGAGGAACTAGACCCAAACCATAACAAACCTGTTCATAGTAGCACACTTCATAAGAGCTAAATCTTGGAAGCAGCCCATATGTTCACCAACCAATAAACACATAAAGCAAAGTCAGTACTCATACTCAGTGGAGTGCTACTGTGACATAAACTTGAGTCATTTGAAGGAAAATGGATACACCTTAAGATCATAATATTTAGTACAAAAAAATCAATCATGGAAGTTTAAATATCACATGATTTCTCTTTTATGAGATCCAGAATAAAAATGAAAGTTGTTGAAGATATATAATAGGAAGCAGGGAGACAGAACATCCTTGAAATTGCAGGAGATCAAGAGATGAAGGGAGGACAGAGGGATGGGATAAAAAAAAATTAAGTATATATATATATATATATATATATATATATATATATATATATATGTATATATCAACCCTACATAATGATTATAAAAATTCTATACTTAAAAATGGGACTGTGGTAATAGCTCAGTGGTCTAAACACCTGCCCAGCTAGTGCAAGGACCCGGGTTCTATCCCTGATACCATATGGTGTGTCTGCCCCAGAAGCCTGGGTGCACTGTGTCAGGCAGTCATCAAAATGAGGTGTGGTGGCCCATGCCTATAATCCCAGAGGTAGGGAAGCTTAGGCAAGTTACCTCACCAGCCCACCCACCCCAGACACACAGAGCCAAGTACCTAGTCCAGGTCTGGTGGCACACAAGAGAGGCTGAAAATAGGAGGATCACTATGAGCCAGGTCTATGTAGTGAGACCCTGTAGAAAAATAAAATAAAATAAAATAAATGTACAAGAACAACAGTAAATAAATAAATAATGAAAAACCAAAAGGAAGAGTAGAGAAGAAAGAGGGAGTGGATAAGGTTGTAGTTTGAGATTTCACAAGAGAAACAATACAATACATGATACTATTAATAAGATATTTTTTGTGTGTTTTTGAGACAGCGTCTCACTATGCAGTTCAGGCTGGCTTTTGAACTCACTTTTGTAGCCCAAGCTGGTCTTGAACTTGCACCAATCCTCCTGCCTCAGCCTCTCAAGTGCTGGGATTATAGGCATGCGCCACCATGCTTGGCTTATTAAAATAGTCAACCAAATACTCATATTCAAAAAGAGAGTGCAGAAAATCTATCTATGCATTAATGACCAAAGAATCCAACCGAGGGTATGGATCCTATGGTAATGTTCTATATGAGTTCAGCTGAAGACCTTGAGCACACAGCAATGCCTCCCATGAGTCCAAGTGAAGGCTGAAAGCCTGTGACAATGTTTCTTGTAGGCCTGCTTCACAAATTTGTATTGGAAAAGCCTGAGGGTCAGTGTAGGAAGCTAGAAAATCTGTCAGTGGGATGAAGGATATGTGCTAGCAGGCTGAGAGATCTAAACTAGAGGCAGAAAGCAATGTCCAAGGTGAGAACCAGAGCTGTCCCAAAAAAATACTTTAGCCATCCTCAGCCACAGTGATGTCCCAAGCTCCTCAGAAGATGAGGAAAGCTGAGTTCCCATCAGGAAAGCCAGTGCAACCAGGAGACCAAGCAGTGTACCCTCTTCCCCTGCAGAGCCTAAAACAGTGATCTAAGTGAGTATTAGTTTGCCCCCAAATGAACCACAGACATCCTCATTGACAAGGTCCCTAACTCCTCCTCCTACGAGAACAGTCAAGTTCATCAGGAAAACCACCATGACAATATCTTCCAGCAAAACAACCCAAGAAACCTAGCAGCTCCCCAACAGCTTCCCAACACTTTCTACCAACTTCCAACAGCCTCCTCTTCCTCTCCAGTTCTGCCTCTTAGGCGACCGGCAGCAATCCAGTTCAGCTCAGTATAACAAGACGACCAGAAGTTGGCACCACACCGCAGATAGAGTAGGGAAAATTGAATTAGAATGTCCTATGAAGTTAGTAGTACTAACCTTCTACAAGGAGTATAAACATTATATACTACCCAAAGGTACTGATAAACTAAAATTTAAAATATAAATTGATTACTATATACTAAACAAAAGTAATAAGGAAAACCTACATATGTATGCCCTGAGCTTGTATTTGTGGGGGAATTCAGTGCCTATTTTTCCATAACACTTTGAGTTCATTTGTCCTACATATATGGTAGTATAAATTATAAATTTTTATAACTTCAAGTTTTCATTTCAGTTGACAGAATATCCTTCTTGTTTAGGTAATAATTGCAATTCATGTGCACTCAAAAGTCAGCTGGAAATACATTTGCACTCCATGGGTTTCTTAATTTAGTGAAAATATTGTTTTTACTACAAAACTTCTACTCACCAGGTTTTATTGAAATAACTGTACTGTTTCTGTTGGCTTTTTACATGGTAATTGTGCCTCTTTTAACTAAGGAAACCTCTGTTTTTATATAGCAGATAATTGAACAGATAAGTAAAAGAATTATTCAATAACATAATTCTCTTAAAAATTTACTTTTTTAAAAGTTTACTTTTTAAATATTGCCATTGTAATAGTAAAGCAAAGATATTAACATTTACTATATCATGCTTCATGGTTTATAAGAAAAATAGAATTTAATCATCAGCTTAATTATCAGTTCAATCAATATAAAAATTATTTGATTTAAAAGAAAAGCCATGGATTCCAGGAATAATATATTTTGAGTTCTATCCTATCATCTTGTTTGATCTTAATTTAACTATAAAATGACCAATAAAGATGAAATATTCGGAACAAATGTTGACCTAGGTAGATTTCAGTAGACGCAAGCCAATACCATCCCAAGAAAGCAGCAGCGTAGCTCAACAGTACATTATACCTGGTCATTTATATACAGTATGCATTTGAAAGAATATGCTTTAAAATAGAAACTTAGGAATTCAGTTTTGTAATATATGTAGGCAGCCTTTAAACTTAATCTAAAAAATTGAGAATAATTAATGTGAACTATCAAAGAGTTTTTGAGTTTTTTTCCAAATTATATTTTCAAAAATAAAATATTTATTGCTTTTATTCAGTTAAAGAAAGCATGTTATAAAATTTTTGAGTCTTTATCTTCATGTGTCATTTTCTGTTTTCTTCCAGATAGCCTGACCAAATGCTGCTGTTAAGTGTTAAGTCTTCTCTAAGACCAACTTCCTCAATTTCTTCCTTGATAAAACTAATGGATTATCACATTTTCTGGTTTGTTTATTGTTATATTAAAACTAATGAATTCAGGGGCTGGCAAGGTAGCTCAGCGGTCTAAAGCACCTGCTTAGGTAAGCTTAGGAAAGCTTAGGCAGGTGCAGGGAACCAGTGCGATCCCCAGCAACACATACTAGGCCAGCCCCACGCTCAGGGCAGGCTAAGCCTGCAGAGAAAAAAAAAAAGAAAACTAATGAATTCCGTAAGAAAATCAAGATACAAACAATGCCGTAGCATGTTTGTATAGAAATAATAAGCTAACTGAAAAAGAGTTTAATACAGCACTCACATTTATAGTAGCTTCAAAATGATTTTTATTTCATAGGAATGAATTTACCAAGGAGGTAGATAATGAAAGTGATAAGACACTGATGAGAACAATGAAGACCCAATGTTCAAACTCAAGAATCAGGAGAATTAATATTATCTTTTTTTGTGTGCTATTCAAATCAAGGTTCAATATCCCTACTAAAATCCTTTTCGTTTGTTTTTATACTTAGTACAAGGTCTACAATGTCTATAGGTTTTACCACGTAGATCCGACTCATAGTGATCCTCCTGTTTTCAGCCTCCCAAGTGCTGGGATTACAAGCATGAGCTGCCATGCGCAGTCTCAATCACCAACTCAGTGCACCCAGAGGGCAGGGCTGGCACAGCATGCCGGGGATCAAACCCCAGCCACTGCATAAAATCTTAGAGACAAAAATAGAAAAAGAAGTCTCAAAATTATTTGAAACCATAAAATATCCTAAACAATCAAAAGAGTACTGAGGAAATAAATTAGAAGTGTCTCCTTCCTTTGGTAAAAATTGTACTACAAAGATATAGTGATCAAAACACTATATAGTACTAGCATAAAAACATGCATATAGTGGAACAGAACTGAAAGATCAGAAATATATATATAAATGATTAACTAATTTTCAAAAGAAGCTTCAAGAAGATACAACTGGGAGAGTAAAGTCTTCAAAATTAACAGGGAAAATTGGATTTCCATGTGCAAAAGAAGGACATAGAGTCCTATTGTATATCATATACAGAAATCAACTTGAAAAAGACAAAAAAAAAAAAAAAATCCAAAAGTAGAAACTACAAAAAGCCTACAAGAGAATAAGGGAATTACATTGCATATTGACCATTGCAATAATTTTTTGAAGATGACATCAAATGTTCTGGACAGAAAAATAAAAGAGATGGGATTGCATTAAATTGAAATAATTTTTCACAGGAAATGAAGTAGTCAGCAGATGAAATAACAACATATGGACTGGGAAAATATTTGTAAACCCTGTCTCTAACTATGTGGTATACAGAATTCATAAAGAATATGAAGCATAATTGAAAACAAATTGCCTAATTAGAAAGTGGATGAAAGACTTGACACAATATTTCCTCCAAGATGAAATGAAAATGGCCCTCGGGTATACGAAGAGATGATCAACATCTTCAATCATTAGGAAAAGTCAGAGGAGACAGTCACTATATCACACTGATTACGTGGCTATTATCAAAAAAGTGAAAAAATATGTTGGTAAGAGTACAGAAAAAGGGACATTTTGAACACTGTAGTGGAAATGTGGATTGATACTGCCTCATTGAAAAACAGTATGGAAGATTCAAAGTAACTGGAAAGGAAAACAGCTTTGGCTCAGCAGTGGGTCCTTCTGGGCATGTTCCCAAAGGCAATAAAATGAGAACCCTGTAAACACATCTGAATTCCCATTGCTATGGGTTACTTGTAACATAAGAATCACAGAGACCAAATAGGAATTTGAAAAAGCCATTTATTACTAAGCTCAAGACTGCCAGTCGCTACTCATGCAGGAGAAGAACGAACTGGCCACTAGCCTGGGGAGCGAGGGGCTTTTAAAACAAAACAAAACAAAAAAACCACATCCTGTTTTATGAACAAGTTTGTCATCTGATGCAGAACAGCACCTTCAGCTCGACATATTTTTCTGGGATTATTGCTCAGTTCCTCTTTATTGCGCATGTGCACGTGAAGTCTTGTACAGAGAGGTCACAAAGAGTTAAGCACATCTAGCTTACAAGAAATCTCTTAAACTGACTATGCTTACTGGAAGTGGGGAGGGAGGGGAGGGAGACAGTTACTCATTGCTAAACAGCATTGAATGAAAGAACACATTCCTTAGAGTGGATAACAGGAAACATAAGGGAGCCTAGTAGTTTTCCATAGTTACTGCACAAAATTCAGTTGACACATTATACCCACCTTCATTGCAGTATAGTTCACGGTAGCCAAGATAGGCAAAAACAGAAAGAAAGAAAGAAAGAAAGAAAGAAAGAAAGAAAGAAAGAAAGAAAGAAAGAAAGAAAGAAAGAAAGAAAGAAAGAAAGAGAGAAAGAAAACCTAAGTACCTATCAAAAGAAGAATGGCACTAACCAGATAGCTTATCAGACTAAAGTGCCTGCTTAGGCAGAGTGCAGTGGTCACAGTTTGATCCCTGGCATGCCGTGCTGACCTCACCTCTGGGGCATGCTGAGATGGCTATTGACACTAGGCATGGTGGTGTGCATCCGTAATCCCATCACTTAGGAGGCTGAGAATAGGAGAATCACTACAAGTCCAGTCAATGTAGTGAGACTTTGCACACCCTGTAGACCCTGTCCTAAATTTATAAAAAAAACAATAAGCATAAATTAGTACATGTTAATAATGAAATATTATTTGGCCATAAAAATAATGAGCTTTTGCCATTTGCTACAACACAGATAATCCTGAAGAATATTATGAAATGTGAAATAAGGCAGATGTACAGAGAAAATATTATATAATGTTGTGTATATGTGGTACTGAAAATAAAACGTCCAAATATACAGAGATACAGAAAGAAACACAGTGGTTAACACGGGTTGGGCTGCTCTACCATGCCTGGCAGACTCCTCCAGACACAGCCCAGGCTCGATGTGTTTGTGTGACCTTCCGCAGAACTCACAGCATCCCCTGCAGACCAAGATGAGGCCAGGCATTGTGAGAACTTCCATTCCACCAAATCCACTGAACTCACTACAGACGCAGCCGAGGCCTCCTGGTGTGTGTGTGTGTGCGTGTGTGTGTGTGTGTGTGTGTGAGAGAGAGAGAGAGAGAGAGAGAGACCGTCTGCACACTTGTGGGAACCTCCTCTGTTAGACAGGCGTGGTGTGAGACTCTGCAGCTGAAGTCCCTGCAGAGAGCCTAACGGCCAGAACCACCCAGTTAATCCAGGAGCACAACATCTTGCCAAAGGGGCACAGTGGGTTCACTTCCACAGGTGGGAGCAGAAAGAAGCTAAGCACAGTAGCAAAATACCAGCTAGGCATCTTGGCAAGTTCAACCTTGGTAGATCCAGATCTGGTAAGCTGAGACCCAGCTTAAGAGATCTGGAGACTTTGCTAGAGCCAGATCTATGAGAGCGTCCTCTCTGTTTTTCTCTTGATCTGCAGAGGGGTCAACGGGTACCTGGGTGTTTTAGTTACTATTCTGTCGTTGCTAGGACAAATACCCGACACATAAGCTTAGGGGAGGAAAGGTTTATTTAGCTTACAGTTCCTGGAGATTTCAAAATGCTGGCCCCACTTAATATGGACTGGAGGAGGGGCTGGGGTACTGCCATGTCCGGGATGATCTGCTCCATGCCTCTGTGTGAAATTGTTGCCTGGTCGGGGGTGCAGGGCAGGAGGTGCGGGGGGATGTGCACTCTGACAGCACGTGCTGTCAGTTTAGCCATTAGGGCCTCTCTTGGCCCCATGCCCACAATCCCCGCCCCTCAAGCCAAGCATTTGACAGCCCCATGGTTTACATGAGGCTTTGTGGGGGACAACTAGATACAACCACCACATTCTGCCCCTGGACCCCCAAAGACTCATGTACATCCCTTCCTGCAGAAGGCATTTTTAGTCCATCTCTAAGAGTTGTTAAAGTCCCAACAGTTTCAACATTTCCGAAAAGTCCAAGTCTCAAGTTTCCTCCAGACCCAAGGCAAACTCTCAACTGTGAGCACCTACACCAATGAAAAATTACATACCTCGAACATTCAGAGGCAGAAGATAAACATTGCCCTTCCAAAACATGTACCCAGGAGGACTCAAACCACTGGGGCCAAAACAAGTCCAAACCCCAGCAGGGCAAACATTATGTCCTATAGTTCCATGTGGAACATCCGAAACAGTCTGTGGCCAATTGTGAGCTCCATGTGGCTCCACCCCTCTGGCACTCTTGGTGGCAGCTCCCATGGCTTCTCTCTTAGGCTGGCTGTCCTCCCTCTGTGCACTTTTCCTTTGATGATCCACGTTCCTGGCTTTTCCAAACTTCTGGGGCTTCCATGGAGTAGGCTTCTCACTCATAGCTTCACACACTGACATCCCCAGGACATACTGCCTGGCTTCCCAGGCCTTCTTCTGAAATCAAAGAGGAAGCATTAACCTCAGAATTCCTGCATTCTGCATGAACCTAAAACCAGTGCCATGTGGACAATGCCAAGGTCTGCTGATAGCTGGAGCAGTACCCAGGCTTCCTTCTCTCTTACCTGTAGGGATTGAGTGCCTAGATTTCTTAACGCTCTGACCCTGATTCTGAGGAGTAAATTATTTATGTTGGTGCCATTTTGTGACCTGGAGTGGCTGCCACCTCCATTCTGGAACACGAAGCTCTGCGGCTTTCTGCTGAAAGCAAAGTCCCTCACCCTTGTGCTTCTGAAGCTGCAAAGGGTGAGAACCTGCCATCTCCTGTGATGCCTTCAGGATGTCCTTGTTACTCTCTTGTTCCTCCTGGGCAATGGAGATCTCAGCTCTGTCTTTACAGTCCACAGTCTTCCTTGCACTTTCTTTCTGGCCAAATTCACAACATTTTAAATCATGCTGCTGGGCTCTTTGCTCTTCGTTGTCAACATATATGTGACTAAGGGCCCCCAGAAATAACCGTGCCACTGCTCCAATATTTGACTGCTTTGAAATTTCTTTTTAAAAATTAATTAGTCCACCATGTATAATTTCAGTCTCAGTCAGTGTCTCTGGACACAGGCAAAATTCTACCAAAGTTTGGGCCAAAACACAAATGATCTGGAGTCCAATAACCAATTCAGTCCTTCCCAGCAGAAACCTCCCCAGCCTGGTCTTTACAGGTTGGATTTCTATCAGTCTTCTAGTCTGAGCTCTGATCAGAATCTCTCCTACAAAAGTGGCAAAACTGTTCCAGCGCTATACACATGGGTGACATCACCAAACCTTTCCTATTTCTTTCCATAAACCATTCTCAAAAGCTTACAATGCACATGGTCATGTGTAGCCACAGCAATGACTCCACTCTCCTGGTACCAAATTCTGTTTTAGTTACTATGCTGTCCTTGCTGGGACAAATACTCAACACACAAACTTAGGGGAGGAAAGGTTTATTTAACTCACAGAACCTGGAAGTTTCAAGATGCTGCCCCTGATTTATAGGGACTGGAGGAGGGGCTGGGGCGCTGCCATGTCCAGGATGATCTGCTCCATGCCTCCATGTGAAACCGCTGCCTGGTGGGGGGATCGCTCCGACACTGTATGTTGTCAGTGCAATGGTTAGCACCTCTCTTGGCCATGCCCCCTGAAGCCCCGCCCCTCAAGCTGCATGCTTGACAGCCCCCTGATTTACATGAGACTTTGTGGGGACAACTAGATACAAACCACAACACTGGGTGAACTAGTCTGCCAGGGAGATCTCAGCTACATCAAGGGATGTTATCAGACTGAGGGGAACTGACTTGAATGTAAATTCCCATTAAAATATCTGCTTAGCTACACAGACATAATGTTTGCTCTTATTGTCTAAAATACAAACCCACTGTTTACAAAAGCTTGTCCACTGCTAAATATAACTACCATTATTAGTGCTACTAATCGTAGTTCTATAAATACAAAACTATGACTGCCTTAACCACATAATCTCTCTTGGGTAAGAATTTTGGTAGGTGTTAAGGTTATAACTGCACCAAAGCTCTACACAAAAACTCAGACGACAGCACTATACAAAATGACAAAGAAAAGGAGCAAAATGTAGTCTCAGGCCCCAAGCCCATGCAGAGCAAGTGTAGGAGACACTAGCATAGAAGAAATTGTGAATCACAGAGCTAAAAACTTCGGATTAATAGCATTTGAAGTAAAGAAAAAACTGCAGAAAAGTGTAGAGGAAATCAGATCAGAAAGAATCTCTGAGGTAAAAAGTAAAATGATAACAATAATGAAAGAATTATTAAGTTATCTTAAAGAACACTCTGATAGAAAAATAGAAATCAGAAAAATGATGAGTTCCTTGAAGGACCATTGTAGGAAAGAAATAGAACACAGGAAACAGATTCACAGAGTTATACCGGAAATTAAACTCTTAATTACAAGCTGGCAAAAGCATTTGAAAGGGGCTGGGGTGATAGCTCAGGGGAATAAGAACTTGCCCGACAAATGCAAGGGCCTGAGTTCAATCCCCACTTCAAAAAAAAAAAAAAAAAAGTTTGTATGAAAGCAAAGATAAAGTTTCAGATCTAGAAAACATCACTGAAGCTATTGAAAAGATAAGCAAAGATCTCCTTGGATGCAGAAAAAATTAATTCAGCATCTGCTAGACGATGCAAAGATGAACAGTATAAGACTAATAGGGCCGGGTGTGGTGGCGCACGTCTGTAATCCCAGCACTCGGGAGGCTGAGGCAGGAGGATTGGTGCGAGTTCGAGACCAGCCTGGACTACAAAAGTGAGCTCAGGACCAGCCTCAACTGCATAGCCAGACCCTATCTCAAAAAAGACAAAAAAAAAAAAAAAAAAAAAAAAAAAAAAAAAAAAAAAAAAAAAAAAAAAAAAAAAAAAAAAAAAAAAAAAAAAAAAAAAAAAAAAAAAAAAAAAAAAAAAAAAAAAAAAAAAAAAAAAAAAAAAAAAAAAAAAAAAAAAAAAAAAAAAAAAAAAAAAAAAAAAAAAAA